>JAUMHR010000045.1:4187630-4199840 GCA_032361145.1 Enteromius fasciolatus
TTTGAGAATGGCTTGATTTCAGAAGTGGCAACTTATTTTTATTAAATCAAAAGAAAACTACCTGTGGATCTTTATCATTGTAGGATGGTTGTGTACACACACTCCCAACACACATTTGAGCCCAAACAGCTTGTAAAAGTGCATGTACCATCGTGTGACCCCTTTAAAATGAAACTCAAAGTGCAGCACATGATTTACGCCTGGCTGAAGTGCAGGTGTATCAGTCAGCCATCCTCGAATGTTTTGAGCATCTTTTGCCTGGAAGCAACACAATGCATCATGGGGTTTGTTTTCTCTCTGACATTTACGCTCATAACCATTATCTCATATAGCTCTCTGTGTGACAGTTTATTCATTCATATGCTTACAAGATGACAGGACAGTCATTGATATCAGTTACTGAACGAGAGCAAGTGGCTGTAGCTCAGAAACAGAAGCCATGACACGGCTCTAATGAATTGAATCAATTTTGTTCCTGTTTTCTTCCCCGTATCTTTAAGAAGACTTTCATAAATGTGAAATCCTGCAAATCGCAGTTAGTCTGAGACTGCTTTGTAGCTATATTGCAAGCGTCGTGAAAAATTGGATCGCTCTCAGACACGTACATTTACACAGGCACGCACCGTTAACCCTCGCCTGGCTCTTTCCAGAGCCCCTGGTGATCAACATTAAGATGTTTTTGTTCTCTTTAAGGAAGATTAAGTTGGACTGGATGTTCTTGGAGGAACCGCGGAGAGAGAGAGAAAGATCACAGTACATGAAATGCAAATGCTCTCAGTAGGCAGCCGTTTTAACTGACTAATTGTAGATGTTTATTTGATTGGCTACAGCTTACTAAACCATGATGTTATTTGTCAAGCTTTTCGACATGGGCATTTGATGCGTTGTTTTGCTTTTAGCTTTGTTTGGTGAATTTTTTGCAAAAACATCAGCTTTCTGTAAACCTATTGAATTGGATTATCAATGCAGAAATAATGTTATTTAGCGAATTTTGATTCTGACAGTGTGCATTACGCTTGTATGTAAAGATTAGCCAATCATATAACAGAGGTAATTTAAATACAGAAGTCTTAAAGGCATGCTTCAGTCTGTTTAAAGTGATATTTAATACATTTTAACTTTTTTTATGGTTTGAATGAATGAGTCATTGAATTAAGGTTTTGTTACTGGATGAATCAGCATTTTTGATTAAATCTTTTGAATGAATGTGTCAAAGTGCCCCTGTTATGGATTTTCGAAAATGAGCTTTCATGTATTGTGTAACACAGCTCTAAGTAAATGAAAACATCTTGCAAAGATTTAAAGGGCTAGTTGACCCCGTAATGACCATTCCGTCATTAATTACTTACCCTCGTGTCGTTTCAAACCTGTAAGACATTTGTTCATCTTCTGAACACAGATTAAGATATTTTTGAGGAAATCAGAGAGCCATCTGAAACCTCCATAGACGGCAACTGAAATGATCCCAGATCCAGAAACATAGTAAAAACATCAGTAAAACAGTTCGTGTGACATCAGCGGCTCAACTTCAGTTTTGCGACGCTAGGAGAATACTTTTTTTGTGCATGGAAAACAAAAATAACAATTTACTTAACCATTCTTCTCCCCTGACTTACGTCTACCGCCATTTTAGAGAGCATCACAACGCAACGCATACGCTAGCTTTAACGTTTTTGACGTAATTAGCATGTGCATAATCTGCGGCTGTTTACGCCTAGAAGAAAGCGTTGTGATACTCTCTAAAACGGGAGAAGACATAAGTCAGGGGAGAAGAATGGTTGAGTAAATTGTCTTATGTAGTATTCTCGCAAAACTAAAGTTGGTCCACTAATCACATGGACTGTTTTACCAGTGTTTTTACTACGTTTCTGAATCTGTGATGATTTTAGTTGTGTTGTTGACTATGGAGGGTCAGTTTTTCAAAGATGAACAAAGGTCTTATTCGTTTGGAACTAAATGAAGGTGAGTAATTAATGACCTGTCCCTTTAAATCTGAAAGTGCACCGTATATAAAGTCATTGTCAACTCTGAATAATTGAAACGAGTCATTTTTAAAACAAATCCCAAGCCGTTTCACTTTGACATCAAAATGAAACATTAGCATATTGCCTGCCACTTGTTGGCCTTTTTGCATTTTTCTGAATAAAAATGCCAATTCATTATTTGCCACTAGGTGTCATTTTTGTAGGGTTAAAAGCTCACAAACACTGCTTTAAATGAAATCAATCAATCACCGGAGGGTTTTGCAAAAATGAATAGTCGAACAAATCGAGTGATTGAACAAATAAGGTTAAAATAAATGCATATTATGATACAATAAAGTGTTTTTTGACCTTAGATGCATATTAGCCTGTTGTTTTGGACTTACAAAACCGAAATATGAACCTTTCATAACCCATAACGATGGCAGTTGCTACCTACTGGTGTGATGATGCAGTGATACAATCTTTAATAGAAGCATCAGGTTTTTTTCTGATATACTCAAATTGTTAATTCTACTTTAGATATCACTGTCTGTTTCTGAACTGCAGTATGAACACATATCCCAGTAACTCTGTGATTTATTGAATTTTTGTGAATTAATTATACTGTGTGGTTGAAAAGAGCTGTTTCATGACACCTGCTCTTTTTGGATCAGAAGCAGCGCGAACACAGATTTGATTTGGTGTTTCGGCGTGATCGTACTTGTTAAATCTTTAATAGATTTAGCAAATGATCATTTTTTAGGGATAAAATCGCACGGGTGTTTGATTCGAGATCGTTATCTTTGAAGAAAAGTCATGTTGCAATAAATTACAACAGTTTTTGATTTAAGACACCATTGTTAGTCGATTTGAGGGAAACTGCCCACATAATAAGTCTTGAATGTAATTGACCGTTGAAAAACCCATGTTAGTTGGCTGTTAAGATGAATATTATACAGAAACGTCCCCCTCAGTGTCTATTGCGGTTACGCCGCTGATTCAAGGAGAGAATAAAATGCTACAAAAGTGTAGAAAATGGTCCCTTTGAAGCTTTAGTGGAGCATTAGCATTCACCAGCGAGCCACAGTAATCATTTATCTGCCTTAACACTAGTGAAGAATCACAATCCAGTCATGGAGAGAGAGTTAGTAGGTAGAGAAGTGCAGTGTGAACTGCTGTCAGTGGACACATCTGTCAACACTGCAGCTCTTCTGTTTAAGTCAGTCTGTTTCGCCCGGGCCATTCTCTTCGCTGTGTGCCTGTCTACCATTTAATGAGGCAGTATTTCAATGCTTTCAATACATCCAGTGTGAAAATAACAGGCTCAGAGCAACACACTGCATATAAAACTGTAATACAGTGCATTGTGAGATTTAAAAGCTTTTGAATGGAACTGCTGTAATAGCTCCTGCAACCCGAGAGACAAAAGCAGCCACATTTTTCACTGCTGTGATGTTTTGTTCTCCGAGGCTGATGTTAACAGATCTTACCAGAACCGATCCAGCCTGGACAATCATTGTGAATGTTTACATTTCTGAACTACAGTATCTATCTATCTATCTATCTATCTATCTATCTATCTATCTATCTATCTATCTATCTATCTATCTATCTATCTATCTAAAATTATTATTTATATAAACTATAGTTTGACTAATCAGTTTTTCAGTTTATTTAAAATGCATTTTATGTATACATTGTATAATATATTGCAGAAATTTTAAGTAATTATTAATATGTAATTTTATGCATGCTTGAGCGCTTCCTTTATCTATTATTTAATAAATTCGCTATATATTGATTATCTAAATTTACTATATACTATGATTGTCTTTGAGTACATTTTGGAAAATTTTTGGGATATATTTAACCAAAAATACAATTTTTTACACTAAATTACATTCAGTGTATAATACTAGCTTATTTAACTTTTTAAGACATTTTCAGTTAAATGTGTACCCGTAAAAAAAAATTAAGTCAAAAAAATTAAGTCAAATAAAAAAAACATTCAACATTGATTAACAAATGAGACCCATGCTTACTTTTTTTTTTTTTTGAGCAAATTCATCATCACTTCCATCTGTTTGTTGTGATTGTGTGTGCGCCTGTGTAATATATGCCTTTTTGAAGTGCATGAGTGTAAACGCACTGGCGCAAACCTGAACAACGGCAGCTTGTGATTGAAGAACTCCACAGAAATGTCAAGAGTCATCAAGCTCCATTCAATCACAATCAGCCCTAATTCTGCCTGTAGTGTATTCTCTAAACTTATGCGACATGCTCCCGGGTCCTTCCAGATTTAGCCCTCCTTGACTTTGCCACAAGGATTCACGAACGGGACTGCGCCCAGGAGATAGACCGATTCATACTCCTGTTCGGGGTCAAGGGTCAATTAAAGCTTATTGAATAATAAATGGAAAGAAATAACAGGCAGCTGGGAGCGAGCAATGTCTTGGCCTCTATCTGCTCCCCTGTCTCTCTCTCGCTCTCATTTGCGGCCAGCTCTGTATGAGCCTGTAATGTCCTGTATATATGCAGGGATTCATATTGCAGTCACAGCCACGCTGGCTGAAATTGGTGGTTGAAGATGAAGTTGAAATTGGAAAGTGGTTATCATGTCTGCATGAGGAAACACATTTGAGTCAGTAGGAGGTGGGGGAGAAGAAATCAGGCCGGCTGTATTATTGTGGAGACTGTTTTCTGCGTGCTGTGGGCCTGAGATTGTAGCCCAAGGTGAATCCAGACCAACCAGGAAGTCAGACGCCCTGAGCGGGCACAGGTGAAGAGTTCGGCTAATGATGCATGCCTAATGCGCCGTGGCTTTATGACACTGAACAATCGCTGCCACCTCGTTGAATATCATTGCATTTTATTTAACACCTTTGTTATTCACATCTTTTATAGTAATTTGCCATATCCCTCTCACGGGAAATCTCTCAGTAAATCTATTGTTACAACTGGGCAGGTGTATGAAAGAAATCGGGGGAAAGCGTTGTGGCGTTTAGCTGTTGGAGCGGTTTATTCATCCTTTTACATACTAAGGCTGGCCTGCGGAGTTTCCTTACTGTGGCATATGGGGAAAATTGGAAGTTAAAATTTCCTGCAGTCGCTTCGATCTTGTCTTTGAAAACATGTCAGGGGAGAGCTGCCGTTCTGTGATCACAAGGCATTAAAAAAATCTTTGGATTCGATGTCTGAAGTCGTCTCCTGAGTGTACCACTCCTGCACTTTACTTGTAGTGTTTGTGCTTAAAGCTTCCTAGGAAGCTGTCAAAAACTAACAATCCCACTCATTAAATTCTCCTCACACCTGGTGTTAATATATGTGGTTTAATTTTCAAACTCTTTTGCATATTATTATGTAAATGTATGGCACGGTAACGCATTTAAAAGACCTGCTAATGCTGCGTTCTATTCAGCTGAAGAAATGGCCGCATTAGAACTCCATTTAAAGTTGGACTTCCAAATCGGAAACTCATTCGGGGTCTAGAAATATAAAACTCTGACAGTGATGCGGGTGAATGATGTCACGTGGTGGTGCTGAGGGAGATGTACACAGTAAAAAGATAACCAAAAATTCAACTTTAAATGTCAGCGTCCTCATTTCATTCCAATCTTTTCCTTCTAGAAAATATCAATATTTACTTATATAAATATATATATATATATAATCAAATAAAATTAGAATCAATTGACTTTCTTCATATCAAGCCAGTAATTTTTCAAAATATATTATTTTGTGATTTACAGTAGAAGATAATACAGTAAAGGTTCTGAATGACATAAAAGTGAGTAAATTATATATGAACTACTGTACTTTAAAAGAATGTACTGAATGTATTATTTCTGGACACTTAATTAATTACATGTTACTTACAGTACAATTAAAACGTATTAAAGGGCTGGATCACCCAAATATTTAAATGATGTCATTAATTGCTCACCCTCATATTGTTTCAAACCCAAAAAACTTTCGTTCATCTTCAGAACACAAATTTTGATGACATCAGAGAGCCATCTGTCCCTCCATAGACAGCAACACTGAACTGAAATGACCCCAGGTCCAGAAACATGGTAAAACACTGGTAAAACAGTCCATGTGACATCAGTGTCGAGAATTTTTGTGCAAAGAAAACAAAAATAACATCATACTGAACCATGACCATGAGAACATTACTGTGTAAGCTTCCGCTTCTTCTAGGCGTAAACAGCCGCAGATTACGTACATGCCCGTGCTTTCACCCGGATATAAACAAGGCTGATTAAGTCAAGTACGTTAAAGCTTGTGGGTACCGTGCGTTGAGCATGGCGAAAGATGTAAGTCATGGCAGAAGAGTAAATGATTATTTTTCTTCTGCTTTGCACAAAAAAGGATTCTCTTAGCGTCGCAAAAGCGAGGTTGATCCGCTGATGTCACATGGATTGTTTTGCTATGTTTCTGGATCTGGGATAATTTCAATTGTGTTGCTGTCTATGGAGAGTCAGATAGCTCTCAGATTTCATCAAAACATCTAAATGTGTGTTCCGAAGATGAACGAGTGTCTTATGGGTCTGAAACGACATGAGGGTGAGTAATTAATGACAGAATTTTTGGGGAACTAACCCGTTAAGCTTAAATAAAATTAAAGGAAAAAGTGATTTTTTGAGCCATGATAATTTAGTTAGTCTAAAACTTATTCTGTTTAATACTTTGCAGCTAGACATTCAGCAAAATGCTTATTTTGAAAGGCAACCCTTTAAGGACATCATGAGCAAAAAAAAAAAAAAATTCAAAGTCAAATTCTCTAAAATACAAGCGACTACAACTAGTCTAACGTAAACAGGAAATAATCTTCAGCTAGCATAACATGTTGGCACAGCATAGCAGTTTAGTTGCTAGCAGACTTCTTTGTTGACATTCGAGCAACTGCAAAGCTAACAGTAGCACCGCCATTTTGTTTGCTCATACACATAGTGTAAGCCAAAGCAGCTCCTTTATGTTTGAAACTCGCAGATGTTTAGCATGAATATCACACATCCGTCTCTTAATGGAACGCAGCATAATAAAATCTATCTTGTTTTAAGGAGTGAGGCAGGGACTTGGTAAATTAGCTGCAGGATGCCTGCCATTGATTCTGTAATTAGGTAGATCTTAGAAAGAAAGCTTGAGATGATAGTATACCCATGTGAAATGCCGGTTCAAAGAAGAGATGCTATCTCATAGGTTTTGCTGTTTCTCTGACGTTGGGAGTTTGTGCATGCATGTGATGTTGTATTATGCAGAGCGCAGTGGCTTAACCATAGTCCCTTGTTTCCATAAACACCTTATTACAGCCTCCGCCTGGAAAATGGCTGTTGTAACAAAGAGAAAGTCATATATTCAACATCTCATTCATCTGCTATGATTTTAGTCTCTTATTGAGGTCCGGTGAGATGAAAAAAGGAATGAATTAGTCATTCTTTACAGCTTTTTACTTGCGTATAGGCATATAGTTGTGTTCCCATTAACATATAATTCATGTAAGTTTTATTAATTTGTCTTTATGGCTGATGTGACAGCCCCCCGGGGGAACGGTGTGTGACCCCTCTCTGGGGGCCATCACTTCGCTCCCCCCGCCATCAGTGCCGGCTCACTGAGTCTATTCAGGCCCACGGGCGTCAGGGGTGGCCCGCAGATCCTCGTTTTGTGTGGTCTGAAAGGAAGTGGCTGTAGGCCTTCAGGGCTCAGCGGCGGTGTTTTTCATGGGGGGTTTTGGAATATGCCAGGTCAGGACAAACACGGCCATTGTGGTTTGTTTAAGATGGCATCTTGCCAGCCACCTCATTGCAGATGTATTGAGTGCTCCACCGTCTGCACATTTCTCTCCGAACGTTTATTGCAAGCAGGAGCGATCTGAAAAATGGTGCAAGGGGCACATTATGAACGGTGTCAACCTGGCTTGTGAATATCAATTAGGTGAATTAGGTAACATTGGGGCAGTAGATGAAAGTTATTTGCTTGTTAAAATTTCTTGTGTTTGTTTAACTGCCGATGCGACCAGTTTCCAGATGCCACTGTCGGATAGTTCATGCAAAAAGGACAATTTCTTCATCGTTTGAGGTTAAACTATAACTATATAACAACTATATTAGTTTTTAACAACATCAGTTTTGGTTTTTATAAACACACTTGTGTTGCTTTTTAATTCAGTAGTAGTAATAATGGTATTAAAGAGAAAGTTCACTCCAAAATTTTGTCATCATTTACCCACACTCATGTTGTTTTAAACCTGTACAAGTGTCTTTCTTATGTTGAACATAAGAGAAGATATTTAGAAAAATGCTAATCAAACAGTTGATGGTCTCCACTGACTTCCATATTATTTCAGTCAGTGGGAACTAAGTATCTTCTTTTGTGTTCAACATAAAGAAACTTAAGTTTGGATTGGCATGAGGGTGAGTAAATGACAAGAAAATGTTCACAACTATTTTTATTAATAATAATTATTACAATTTTTAGTATCATTATCATTAAAGTTATTGTTCTTGATGTAAACAAACATTTTTTTTTTATATCGCCTGTGTCATTTATTTTAGCTAAAATGTTTGAAATTATGTAGTTTTTGCCATTTTTGTTTATTTATTTATTTATTTATAATGCTGTATATTTTTATTCATTTGATTTCAGTTGTAGTAAAAATTAAGTATTTTTTAAGTACTTTTTAAATTATTATTTTAGATTAAAATTAATATGTTAAAAACAAATTTAAGTGATAAACGTGTAATATTTAATTTGGTAAGAGCTTTTTTTATTTTATTTTGTTTTTTTGTTTGTTTCTTTATACTGTGGCCAAGCACTTGAACTAAAACGCAAAGTGCCAAATGGAGGTTGAACATAGATATTTTTAAAAGTTATGTCCAGTTCCCAGTAATAAGGTTTGCCGTAGGTATGTAAATGGATGTGTGGAAAAAGTCATACAAAGAGGCTTTTTGGCGATTTGGTGCTTGGTCACAGTGACTGAATGCACAAAGTAGTCAGATGAAAATGTTGCCATGGTTTCCAGGGGACATGTGGTGCCTCTGCCTTGTGTCCCGTTGCCCTTCTCTGATAATAACAAGGCTTTTGACATTTCTGATTTTGATTTGGTCAATTTAGGGGATACTTTGTCCCACCAGGAAACCCTTTAGGCCTGTACATGTGTCTTTAGTCATCACAGCTCATTGCGGAGCATTACGGGGCGGTCCTGCATAAGCGGCGGGGCGGGCAGACACACACCAAGGGGTGGGCAGGATGCCAAAGTAACTCCAGTCCACATGAAACACAGGGAAGTATTTCTGTTGCGACAGTAAATCTGTCGTTCAGTCATCTGGTACTCATTTAAGACAACCGTTCCTGCCACATGCCACAGAACTGCTTGGACTCAGTGCTGAGGGCAGAACAGGCAAAAAGATGGACAGTTTTTTTTCAGACTTTGAGGCAAAAGCCAATAGAATGTGCGGCGTTTATCACAGTCAATCAGACCTAACGCTCTATTCAAGTTCACTTATTGCTGGCAGAGTCTATAACCTCATGATTTAATGACAGGCCGTGGGCAGCTCGGGTGGCAGAGATCCAAGCTCTAAGCTGTTGTTTTGTGGGTTTTATTTGGTGTGGTCTCATTAGACCCTCTTTCACATCTTGAAGTAATGTGTGTAAGAGTTTGCCGTTTTTAATTTGGTTATCATTTCCTGTAATTTCGCTAATTAAACTTTGATGGCGAGCATTAACCTTAGCAACTAATGCTCGCATTACCCTTTAGATTTACTCTTAGACATGTAGCCGTTCACACACACACATACACACACATGCACACACATCTTCTCACACTGTTAGATCTGCTCTTGTTACATTGAAAAAGTATCATTAAGAAGAGTAGTTCACTGAAAAATGACAATTAGCAGAAAATGTACTCACATTTTGGTCATCCTAGATGTGTTTGTTTCTTCATCAGAACAGATTTGAAAAAAATTAGCCTTACACCACTTGCTCACAACTGGATGTGTAGTGAATGGGTCAGAATGAGAGTCCAAACAGTAATCCACAAGACCCTGGTCTATCTATTAATGCCTTGTGAACAAAAGACTGCTTGTTTGTAGAAGCAGATCCATCAATAAGATGTTTTTAACTTCAAACCTGGCCAACTTGCTTCTGGCCAAAAACCATAATATCGCTAGTAAACAAATCTCTAAATCAGGAGAGAAACATAAACAGGACAACAGTGGATGGATTTTTCACTAGAGAAAGCAATATGGATAAAGGACTCATATGAACACACATTAGTTGATGTACTGTACTGGAGGTTTTTGGATTATTGTGATATATTTATCAGCTGTTTGGACTCTCATTCTGGCGGCACCCATTCACTGCAACAGGTCCATTGGTTAGCAAGTGATGCTAAATGTTACATTACTGCAGCTTTGTTACTATGAACAAAAAAACTCATCTACGTCTTGGATGTCCTGAAACTTTTAGCTCTTTTTTCCAAAGGGATAGTTCATCCAAAAATTAAAATTTGTTCTAAACCATCTTCAGAACACAAATGAACACATTTTTGATGAAATCTGAGAGCTCTCTGACTCTCCAAAGACAGCAACGGAAACACCACGCTCAAGGTTGTATCTGTCACGTCTTGCTGGTGTGTGTGCGGCAAAGAGAGGAGGACGCGATTGGATTACGCTGCAAAGTATTTTATCAAACGAAACTCCAGAACAAGAAAACAAAAGCTGTCGAGGCTGCAAAGGCACACATGCGGGCAAAACAACTACATACAGACATTAACAAGACCTGAATACAACAGAAAAACAACGGTATTTAAGGGGTTACAAATCAAGGCAAAAGTGAGGGCAGGTGTAAAAACAACAGGTGAAACAATCAAACTAATTAGGGCAAAACCAAAATGACACAGACAGCGGGGGAGACAAGACAGGACAGGAACATAATGTCACAGTATCATTATTTTATTTCTTTTAGCACAAAAAGCATTCTCGTACGAATCGTAGCTTCATAAAATTACGGTTAAACCACTAATGACCCATTGGCTATTTTAATGATGTCCTTACTACCTTTTCAGGCCTTTGCAGGGTCAAAAATATCCTAATTTGTTTTCTGAAGATGAATGAAGGTCTTACAGGTTTGGAATATTATGAGGATGACTAATTAATTACAGAATGTATATCCCTTTAAGGCTGAATCACATTGTACATATCTGAAAGGTTTAGTGGACTGTATGTATGTTTTACTACCTTTACACAGACCAAATGTCCCTACGACAAGTAAAACCTAAAAAAACACAACTTGTTGTCTCAAAAACAAATCCTTTATGTCTTATTTCATGTGTGAAATGCAGTAGCAATTCTGCTAACTCGATTATATTTTTTCAGTAACATGTCAGTAGCTTAACAGAGCAGTTTTTTTTTTAATTAATGAAGTTACTTTAAAGTTAAAGTTTAGCTAGTTAGTCCCCCCCCCCCTTCAACGATTAGTGGTATTTATGCATTCGCAATATATCACTGGTTTTAATATCACACTGTTGCACATGCATGTCTGCGAAAAAATGAAAAAAAATTAATTAAAATAATTAAAATGCTCTTCTTCTCTCTCTCATATGTCACGCTGTGAGGTCTGTTTCAAATCTGCGTGCAGAAGTCCCGGCGTGGCAATTTGCATCTTTTTATAGCAATATATTTAGTTAATCGCTGTGGTTCATTACTATACTTCTGAGTCATAGTCTAGTTTAGTTGTATTTAGTGTAAATGGACTGTGTCTGTTTAAGATAAATTGATCTGATTATGTCACCATAATCAAGATTTATTCATTCAAAAACCTATTTTTTGAGCCAGAGAAATACTGCTCTGATTGAGTTATAATTATATAATCTGTTACTTGTCTGTTTCAAAAGATATGGCTTCCTAAAACAGCCTCAATTTTGTTTGTAGTGTGTTACATAAAAAGAGTACTTACTGTATGATGGAAAAAGTATATTTTAACAGAATATATGAACTAAATGTAATGTTGTCAAACAGTTATTACATGTTGATTGCTATAACATAAAAAACTGGTTTAAGTGTACATTAAATGCAATTAGCTGTGCCTTTTGCCAAATTCTTTAATGATAGACTAAAATACATATATATATTAGGGCTGGGACTCAATAAAAAAAATTAATCTAATATATTAGAGGCTTTGTAATTAATTAATCGAAATTAATCGCATTTTAATCGCATATAAATATTTGACCTGAGAACAGTGA
>JAUMHR010000045.1:4199940-4211846 GCA_032361145.1 Enteromius fasciolatus
AAAATAACGGTCGCTTAAAAAAACTCACTCTGGAGGCTCAGATAGAATATTTTAAACTCACGTGTGAAAGGGTTAAGCATTACATATGCTTCAGTATAAATAAATATACTTCTTTAAAGCACAACCAAAGATTATTAAAGAATTATGATACAAAATCGCATAGAGTTTAGATCCAGATTATAATTCCATCCAGTTGGAGAATACTTCGTGTGTTTGATATTTTGAGCTGATTTTTTTACATTTATTTCATTATTTGTCAAGCGTCTTCCAGCAACAAGGCTGTTTGCTGTGATATTTTTATTAATATTAAAATGAAAGGACTGTCTTTTAAAAATGAAGAGTTCAGATGCTAAAGCCTAAGTGCCTCTGGAAACTTTCTTATAAAAGTGAAAATTTTTATCATGCTCCTGTGTTTATGTTCAGTTTTTCCACTTTAATTGCATATAAAATGACCTACACATTGGCATTAAAGTAAGATTAATGAACCTAAAAATAGGAGCCTGATAAAAACACTTATTTTAGATGAAAATCTCAGGAGGGTTTTGCGTCTGAACTCAAAAAAAACATTCAAATATACTTTAGAGATTTGAAGTACACTGCAAGTGTGCATTTAACATTTGGGTTGTGTTCAAATCCCTATATATAACACTTGTGGGGTCCTGGTAAAAAATGACCTGCTTATCAATCTCTTGTTATGCCATATTATCACCTAATACTGGTGAAAAATTGTGGATCATTTTGTCATTATTAAACACTAAACTGTTTATCACAACTGAATGCTTTAATGTTTAATCAAGAAATTTGCTTTTATTTTGTACAAAATATCAAAGAATTGCAACGAAATAAATAAATAAAGCTTAGAAATCTCTTGTTACGAAAAAATATCACCTAATCTTTCAAATTATCCCCTTTTTATTGGAACCGATTCATTGTAGGACTTCGTAGTGATTTGTGGATCACTTTATCAATATTAATGTAGCTACCTACTGTTTCAAAAAGTAGACTCACTTGATAGTTGACTTAGCTTACTTTTTATTTTGCCAGCTAGGGTCAGCGAGCATAATTTGATTCATTTATGAATAATATTTTAGTTAGAAGGAACTCAAAACATGTTTAACTGTGTTTATCCTAATTAAATAATATATCTCCACAAATTAAATTGTAATAAGTGTCTGAATTAGACCAGAACAAAAACATTAAATACACGTGTGTATGTGTGCTGGTGCAGATAACAGCTTGCGGCCCTTCAGCATACAGTAGAAGCCAACGTCCCCACAGGACATGTCAGGCTGAAGGATTGCCGTGTTTAATAACAAGAGTGCCACATACTGGTAGGAAGTCCATTCACTCTGAGCCCTACAGGAAGTGAAAAGCTGTGACACACCGTCCCTTTATTAGTATGACACATCGCCGACGCTGAATTGCTCACCCCAGCTGCTGATAAAGCAGAATACGGCTGGCTTACCGCACATGAAACGCATCTGCTAACTATGGCAGTGAATTGTTAAAGGGGCACAATGAGTTTATTGGGGCTTAGCAGATGTGCCCATATCCAATTCAGCTTGCCATTCAGCCACCGCGTAGAGCACAGCTACGCCATATTGGCCCACGATACAATTCTCCAGTCTGGATCTAATCATAGGAGCAGTTCTTGAACCTATTTAGGTTAAGTGATTTGCTGTGGGCATTATATATATGTGACATGGAAAATGTTCAAAACAGTCTGTGAGAACCGTAAAAACAGGGTGCGGGCCGTGTTTGGCGCGAGTGGTAAACATGTAAGCCATCTGGGCATGTTGTTTTGTGTGTCCGCTTGGAATAGGATAATACAAACAATGGCATTAATGGGAATTGCGAGGATAATGCCTCGGTGATGTCACTGAAGGGAAATAGAGGTGAGAAACAAGCAGATGAGTTAGAGCTCCGTCCAGATGTGGCGAAAGGTGCTGTGATGTTGTGATGGATCCGTGCCATGGATATCCGGTCATCTGTTCGTCGTATTATGCCACATTATTGTTATCCAGCAAGATCATCCTAATCCCTCGGGTTTAGCTACCTAATGCATATGACAATAATAACAGTAAGGAGGCAATGTTAGATTATACTGCCCTTCAGAAGAGAGGAGGGAGTCTCACTTCCCTCCAGAAGAAGCACATACTGAAAATAATGACAACAATAATAGTAATAATAATAAAAACCTCAATGAATCAGCCTATATACATCAATCTATACCAACAAATGCATTTGTGTGAGTTAAATCAGGCGGGAAAAGCTAACAATTGCAGAGCACATGTTTATTGGCAACATAAAAATAAATATTTGATAAAAGTAAATATCAATGTAATTTATATTTTAGTGTGCTAATTTCACAGTCCTTCCTGACTTCTGAGTGAAAATGTGCTCTAAAATGATTTTAATAGCAGCGTCACTGATCTAAACTTAAAAAATTTGTACTTCAGATCTTAAAAAATATTTAAAAAATCTACTTAAATGAAATAAAATATTGTACATTAAAAACAAATAGTAGTAACCTAGGAAATTATAGTACAATCTAAAGAGAGTGCACTTGACAATATATTATTTTTTAGTGCTGTCAAACGATTAATTATTCACATCCAAAATAAAAGTTTTTCTTTACATGATATACAGTATTTGTATGTACTGGGTATATTTATTAAGTATATATAAATACAAACACATGCATGTATATATTTAATGAAAATATGTTATGTTTATATATTAAATATATTTAGATATAATATCAAATACAGGAAAATAAATATATAAATGAATTTACATGTACAAACTTTCGAAATATAAACTGTACACGTGCATTTTAATATAAACATAATAAATAAAGACAGCATAAACATAATATATTATGTAAAGAAAAACTTTTATTTTGGATGCGATTAATCGTTTGACAGCACTTTTAATAATGTTAATTTTAAATCAATGTATTTTGTAAGTGATGCTTTAATGAAATGCAATAATTTTGACCAAAACACTAAAGCATGGGTATAATTTTAACGGTAATATGCTACATTAAAGCTAATATGTTTTGTTTCAATTGCAAGGTCATCAATACAAAATTACAAATATAATTAGGTACAGTTGAAAAGACGTTGAAGTTTATTAAAGGCTTTACATTAAATAATTATAAAATTAAGATAAAGAAAAAGAAGAAAAAAAAAACACTTTACAGTTAAGCAAATTACGGTTATATTAAAATGAACTACTGTATAATGCATTTTCATTTAGTTGCCCAGTCAAACATAAAGGCTTATAAGAATGGCATGTTTAATTTACAACTTATGTATCTGCATATGAATAATGTTTAAATATATACATAATGAACTGTATCAGTTTTAATTGCTACATTTTGAATCCATTTAGTCATATATTGCTTAACATATATTTATTTCAATTTAACTTTAATTTAATCATTAAATTACACAAGATAGGTCTTTTGCACCAACATATGTCATGATTTTCTCATCCAGAATAAACCAGCATGGAGAACCCCACCCTCCTCGTTCTCCATCTCCATGCTCCTCTCCACTCAGTTTTGAGCGGTTCTCCACATTACTAAACCGCCAGAGGTGATCCTCCCAGCTCCCTCCTCTTTGTATTCAAAACTCTCAGCACACCTTTCCCATCTCACTCCATCCTGGCTGTTTTATTTTTACCATCTTGTCACTAGGGATCCGACTGGAGGACTGCAGAGAGAAACGGGATCATCTAGTCCAGCTGCTAAATGTCATCAAAATGATTTGCACAGTGCTCTCAAAGACGCTCTCGAAACTATTTAAACTGAGCTCCTCCTCTCAGGCTCCAGAAGTGTTTTTAAATCAAAGTCATTTGTAATATTTTTTCAAATAGGAGACGGGGACGCCGCAGCCGGAACGGAGCACACATGGGCAGGGAATATAGAAGTGCAAATAATTCCCTCATGTGGAAAGGCTGCAATTAACTGGGGATGTCAGCCTTTGTAAAATGTAATTGAGTTCAGGAAGAAATGAATGTCTCTAATCCCAGCGACAGAGCACTGTCAGTCAGAGTTTTCCGATTCCCGTACCCCAAGTGTCATGCTTGTTTATGCGTTTCTGTCTGATACGAAGACTGCATTTCACTCGTGACAGACCCATTCTGCCACATGGAAGCCGCCTGCGTATGTGTGTCTGAAGCAGATCTGGGTCTATTTGCGCTAATAACGCTCTCTCAAACGGTAATTTGCAGTAGAAGTACAGTTTACGTTACTGGAATTAAAAACCACTTACGGTAATCGCATCAAATTGCTCGTTGTACTCTCCTTGACCAAAATCTGTTGGTTTTCTCGCAGAGCTGCCCATTTCAATATACTTCGAAGAGGCATCAGTGTTAGCATTAGGCCTCACCTCAATTCCAAGGGTCAGTAGCAATCATACTTTTTCCTGACCGTCCAATCGATAGTCTCCTATTCTGATGGAAGAGGAGTAAATTACTCTTTAACCATCAGGCTTTTCACTGTGGCATCTCAAAGACTCGCCTTTGGAAATGTCAACAGTTAAAGGCACTCAAATATCATTTGTCAAGCGAATGAAAAAGAGCGGCAACCTCCAAGTGTCTCCTTGACTTTTACTCTTACGTCACGATTGTTCTGTCCGCTCTAATTTCTGTCTGTATCCTCTTTTTTGTTGTCTGCTTTGTCTTTGTGTGGGGGGAAAGTGTTACAAATTTTAAGGGAGAAAATGTCTGTCTATTAGAAATACACTAGCACACTGTAAAAAGTAGTAACCCGTAATTTGTACCGTAAAGAGCTATTTCTGCCCGTTGAACTCATAAAAATGAATGTATTTATATGGAAACATGTTTCTGCCATGGGATAAAACGAAATAAACGAATAAATAAAAAGGTCTTTGCAACTTTTTTCTAGTTTATATCTTGCACTTTCGTTTTCGTTTTCGTTTTCTCAAGAAGAATATTAATGTATTTATAAACTATCCTAAAAAAAAAAAAACATGACTAGTATAAATTTAAACAACAGGTTAAATATTTTACGTTATTAAGTCCCTTTCCCTCCAAGGAAATGAAGTCACATTTTGCTAGCCGTGTGATTTAGGTGCATGCTTAAAATTTTAAAGGGCAAGTAATTCACTAATTCAACAGTGTTGAGTAGAGCTTCACGACTTTCATTTAATTTAAAATATTTGCCGCTATTTGTATTCTGTTCCAAAGAGAAAAAGGTTAACACTTCAGAATAGGGGTCCAAAATAATGCATTAGTTAAGCATTAATTAATGGTTAATTTGTTCACAATTAAGCATTACCCTAACATTTTAATTATTAATTGGTAGTGTGTTTTTGCTTAACTAATGCTTAATTGTGAACAAATTAACCATTAATTAATGCTTAACTAATGCATTATTTTGGATCCCTATTCTGAGGTGTTACCAGAAAAAGTAAATGTATACTATATTACTCAAAACAGCTGATTTATAAATAGATATATAACCTTTATTTCACGAGAAGTTGGCTGGGCACATGGACATTTGTCAAGTGCTTCAAAAGGGACTAATCATTATTAATTAGTGTTAATGAGATACCTGCATGAAAAACCCCACGGCATTAAAGTTGTTTAATATTTTATGTAAACTATGCAGTGTTGTTTCATGGAGACATAAAATCTGCCAAACTGTAGGAATGACCATCCCTTGTATCACCATCTGATTGGATGGTGAGGAGTAGGAGGTTGCGCCAGGCTTTGTGAAAAGTGTCTCTCCAGGGGTTTTCAGTGACCTTAGAGGACACAGGGCCTGACATGCCGAGGCACAGAGGGCTCACGTCACAGCAGATTAAAGTCCTGCTGCCTACTTGTTTTATTCTCCACACTTAGTGTTAATAATACGGTCGGATCATGCCGTGGACAGTATGGCGGAGCAGGTTGGTACACTGGCTGTGGATTAATTGTGCTGTTTTCTCCTGGTGCTCGCCTTTTATTGACTCCCAGGTGACAAAGTCATTGCCCTGGCAACTCACTCCGATGGAATGAATAATCCGTCTTTCTTGATATTCGCTTTTGTGTCAATGGACAAGCTTGCGGTAATTATGTTTATGTGCACAATGGTCAGCATTCCGTTGATTTTGTAGCTGTGCTTCTACATTGCCAGGCAACATTAATGTATTTCTACATATGTGTGATGAGAATCAAGTTGTCGAGCATCATAAATGCCCAATGGCAAGCTAGCTTGTGTTTAAAGGATCCAACAATGAATTTTCCCCTCTTGACTGGATCCAATCTTAAATGTTATCTTAAATCTTAGATCTCTCTCTATATATACCGTATATAATATTTGTAACTGTAATTCCCTCTAATTGCTAGTAATTAAAAAACCTGCATATACATACAGTTAAATCGAGTAAATGCAGTTTTAATTATCATTTGGCGTGAATGTGTCTCGCAAGTTACAGTAGGAGCCAGGGGACATAGTAAATATAGAGCATTGCTTGAGGTAGATGTTGTGTTTTGTAGGTAAATGTCTCATTATATTAGTGTTGCCTCTTTTGTTCATTATTACACTACTGAATATACTGCATCTGACACTGGTGGAGCATAGTTTTGTAACGTGAGCCCACACTCTTGATCATTTCACTCTTACGATTTTACGTAAACACACACAGCACATGTGCATGGATATCACCTGCACATCTAGCAAATGTTGGCCACATCATTCAGTAAAGGAAAGTGACAAGCAGCATCTTCCAATTTGCCATTTTAACCAAAGTATACGGAGATAAAACAACCCAAGTATTGATAACAAAAACATTAGTCCTGAAGCTTATAGTTAGTCCGGTATTGACCCAATTATGTTATAAAAAAATAATATACCGGTTCTCTGTACCCATCCCTACTCTTAAGAAATGAAAGGATAGTATGACAAAGATAACGCTTTCCTCTGCTGATATTCAAACTAATGTTTTATTGTGAATATGAGATTGAGCTGAAGAATGAATGCTGTTCACATTAGATGAATTGCATTTCTCTCCCTCATAATGCTCTACTCCACACAAAACACAGCTTTTAATACAATAATATAGTAAACTTTTAATGAAGCAACTCCACATTCCTTAGATACTAGTTCTAAAGTGGTGATTAGGAATTAGTAACATAGGCTCAGCACTTAAACTGTCAACTTTTGGATACGAATTTGTGGTGGAAGGAAGTAATTCTGCACTAGAGAGGAATTGTTCATGTATTTACACACTCGTAAACGCAACCAAACTGTTGTATAAATGCAATAAAACACACGTAGCTGTGAGATATGGCTGTATATCAGCACGGCTGCAATTTCACAAGCACCAAAGCAGCCTAAGAAAATTTTTGTTTTAGTAGGGCTTTTTATTATTAAATGGAACAGAGTTTTTTTTTTTTTTTTTTGACTTGTTTGGTCTGTGTGAGTTCATCACAAAGGTCCACAATTGTGAAACGCAGTGCGGGGTGCTAACGGTGCAGACTCTGAGGTCATCAGGTGCAGCAGGCATGTGGCGCAACAGCTGAGAACTTTGCAGCAAGATGAGAAAGAAGTGCCGAAAATCACAGTTACGCAGCATGAGTGAGCTTCTCTTGCCCGATTCTCCTATTGACAAGCTGTTTTCTTTTTGTGCCCCAGAAACACGTTCTTGTTGTTTCTTCACACAATCCACGAGGTCAGCGTCATTATCAACCTCAGAGTCCACCTCAGCTGCAATAACATGATGACCCTTGTGACCTAACAATTGACTCCCGACCAGCGCCGCAGTGGCCGGCTTCTAACTTATCTTAATAAAAGCACTGGTCTGACGCAGACGAGCATGTACACAATTTCTGCACACCACAAAATGCTTGTTGTACAGCATGGAAGACAAAAAAAGCACTTGCTTCTTGCGGTTTTGCAATTACTTTAACCCACTAAGGCTGTCTAGTGGGTCTGTAGTGGCTGATGTACCTCCTGTAAAGGGAAAGGAATAGAAAACAGTCTGATTCATAAATTCCCAATGAATTTATGATTCATAAATTACTAAAAACTAATTTTTTCCCCAAAATATCAGAAATTTATATCAAACAAAAAATATAATAAAAGAAAGTTTTCTTACAATCTAGATTTTTTTCATTTAGTGTTTCCCTAATTTCTATGTAATTATAAAGGAATTCTTAAATTCTAAAATAAAATAAAAAACCTATTAAATATAAAATCTATTTTTTTAGATGAATTTAGAACTAACTTTTTATGAATTCTTTTAATTAGGGTTTTTTTGTTTTGTTTTCTTTGACATTTCATCACATCTAAAATAAAATAAGTACCAAACTACTTACTAAAAGACTAATATATTTAATATATTTATATTCTTTTTTTGAATTATAATACCAGAACCTTGACACCTTGACATTTTTTATAGTGGAAATCAAAACTGTTTATCATAGAGAATTATTTTTATTCTTTTAAAATTGTAATTATAAAACAAATAAACAAATCCTTGTATGAATGTAATTAATAAATTGCATTTTAATGTACTTTTTATGAAACTTGATCAATTAAAAAAACAAAAACTGATCACACAAGTTTCTGTAATTAATCCTAATTAACTGCATAACATAACATTTGTAACATGATGTGAAAACAACATAGATTGCATGTTAAAAATTTGTTTAATAAAATATTTTTTATGAATAAATTACTAATGGCCAGAATAATAACAATGATAATAAAAGCACTGTTTCTTGCAATTTTGCAATTCTTTTCGCTACTGATGGCCGTCTAGTGGATCTGTAGTGTCTGATGTACCTCCTGTAGAGGGAAAGAAACAGGTAAACAGCGTGATTCATAAACTCCTGCCGCTCTTTCACCTTAACACTCGCCCACTGCTCTCTAATTGTACCTTAAGAGCCTTAGTTATTCACAGCATTTCATCCTCTTGCCCTATTGTCTTTGCGGCCTTGCTCTTTCTGTACTACATGTCTGCAACGATTATGGAAGTGTGCCATATTCTTCTCATTACTAGATCCATCAGGCTGTGCCATTTAAGATGCTAATAATATTAGAAGGCTCCCAGTTGTGTGTTTGCATATACGCGCACCAGAGTTTGTTTGTGCCGGGCTGTATCTCTTCGAGTGTGTGTGCATGTATGCGATGGAGCTGTCCTGCAAGAAGCTGAGAGTAAGCTTCCAAGATCAAAAGAGAAATGATACACGACAGCAATCACTTTATATTCGCCCAGCAGGCCAGCTGGAGCGTGCTGTGCCGGTGATGGAGCACTGCAGAAACCAGTCGAAATCTGACGGACTGCACTGAGCAGTTGGTGGGCCGTGATTCAGCGGTGCTGTAAGCCATTTTAACATCGCGCTCACTTGTAGACATTGAATTAGACCACTCCCTCTCACTAAACCACACCCCCAAAGATGACCAGGTTCAGGCAGTTGGGACTTTTTCTGCATTTGGATTTCTGTATTCTTTTTAAAGGAGTGTTTTATGCTCACCAAGACTGCTTTTATTTGAATAAAAACACAGTGAAAACAGTAAAATTGTGAGAACACTTTTTATTTGAATATATTTTTGTAATGTATTTTATTCATCAATCACTGGAGTAATCATTCATTACTCCAGTCTTCAGTGTCACATGATCCCTCAGAAATGATTCTGAAATTTTGCCCAAAGACATTTATTATTATCAATAATCATAACATTTAATCTGTGATTGTTTTTTAACATTATAAATGTCCTGACTGTCACTTTTGATCAGTTTAACGCAAATAAATAAGATATTAATATATATTATATATAAGAATCAGTAATTTCAAAGAAATAACATCAAATTCAAACAAAATTTAAAATGCAATGCAGTGAATTCTGGGAATGTCAGTTTACGGTGTTTCCCGGTAAATTTAACAGGAATTTACCATTAACCATTTAACATGTTTTACTGTAGCATTTTCGCAGTTTTTAGCGTTAAAATCATAGTCATTTTTTACAGTGTACCTTTTTGCAGTTACTACCATTTATTAAAAAAAAGAAAAAATATCAGATTCCCTCTCTCCCTTTCTCTCTCTCTCCCTGTATACCGCCTTATATAAAATATGTAAAATAGGACTACACAAAGACTACTGGCAACTCTATTATACAAGTTCATTGAAAAGAACAGTCCAAGCAAACCAATTCACTACAATAAACCAGACTACCTGATTCTTGTTAAGACGAAGAGAGATATAGGGCATTGAAAGACCCTGAGTTTGATTATTCCCTGAGCTGTAAAGGCCGTGCACGGCATAATGTAACATCAGCAAAGAAGCACTTTGTTATACAGCACTACATGTTGGAAAAAATACAGCTTGTCACTATAAATGCTACAGTATTTGTAAAAAAGCTGAGGTACTGTCAGTCTACCGAAAAATGTGATTTTGTTAGTAGTGTCACTTCTTTTAGCTGGCTAACTCTCAGCACTGGAGGTGTGAATATGCTAGCAGACATTCGAGCCTTTGATAGTGTATGCAAACACGGACAGGAAGCTGTTCATCGTGACTTACATATCTTTGCATACCGGATCTATAGTTGTCTTTGAGAATAAGGATAAAAAAGACTAAGTATTGTAAGAATCTGTCTCCCAAGAAGCTTAAATAGGAAGTGGCAGCACAACAATCTGAGGATTACATACAGGATTTGTGTGAGAAGCTCCGGATATATCTCCTTATCCATTTATCACCCCGAAGAGGACGAGGGTTCGGAAGGCCAAATCCAGTGACCAGTTGTTTTTGTAAAAAGTCGATGTCTGGAACTCTTGATAAGCAAGTGTATGAGTGAAGGGTGCTTGATTTAAGTCCATAAAGAAATATTAGGTTAGAAGAAAGCAAACGAGGCGGGAATGTTAAGCAGCGACACTTCAATTTTATGGTGCTCATAAATTATCAGCCATTTGCTCTCAAATGAACCCAGAGTTGAGAGTCTGAAGAAAATGGCTTTCCTTGTCCTTCTCGCAAGTCCTCAGGGAGCGACCACTCTGAGCAGTTTTGGTCTCTTGTCAGTGTTTTTATTCAGCGAGCCTGACTTGGTTCAGAAACAAAAGACACATCCTAAAAAGAGTAAAATTCTTTCCAGGTTGAAAAGATGTGGAAGATAATAGAACAGTGCACGTTAATGTAGAAAGAATGCCTGAAGTAGAACAGCAAGGTGAGACTTTCTCTCATCAGTCACGACAATGATGACAGTAAACACCCATTCTGTCCTGGGAGACTTTATTCTGACCAGAGATAGCACAATTGAGACCCTGATGAGTAGCACATGCAATTACTCTCTCTTAATAAAATCTCATAGTTCCAATTTTACCCCAGCACAATGGCCACCGCGCTTGGCTGCTGATTGAGTTCAGACCACGTGGGACTTGAAATAGCGCTCTTCCCGCTTCCTCCCCAAGCCTCGCTGCTGTTTCCAACGCTCGGGTCCTTTCATGCAGCTATAGTCTTTTCACCTTCTACTTTTTTCCTGGCTTTTTTAGATCTTCACAAAGGCTCGAGTCCCAACCCACAGTCCATCCAATTCAGTCAATCCAGAACAATTTAAGCATGATGCTTGAGTGCTTTGAAGAAGTATCTCCAGCAGTAGACCCAGCCTCGGGTGTTACGCCTACAGACTGCCCATAGTCCAGTTCCCTGATGCGATGCGGATTGCATATTTCTAACACATTGAGTACTAGTGTACATCTGAATCAATATTTAAACAAAATTTTTTTTTATGTTTTTTGGGGGGAATTTATATTTATATATATATATATATATATATATATATATTAGGGGTGGGCATAGATTAATCTAGATTAATTTTCAAATCTAGATTAAAATGGCTCATTTGAATTCTGCCGAAGGCATTCAGAATATGTGTGCTACCTAAATAATGAATTAAA
>JAUMHR010000045.1:4242115-4255388 GCA_032361145.1 Enteromius fasciolatus
TTTCGTGGAAAACGATGCCTATAAATTGTTCATTTTGTCCATCTTCAAACAGCTTTTTAGATTTTAGAGATTTTTTTGTCCTACTTAATATTTTTGTGGAAACGTGATACATTTTAAAAACATTGGACTCTTTGATGAATTGAAAGAAAAAAAAACTTTAATGATGCAAAAGTCTGTATTGTCACAATTCATCCTTGTTGTATATATTAACAAGAAATTAAAATAATTAAGGTTTTTATTCAGTGGGCTGGAGAAATGCAAACTACTACAGAAAGTGAAGGTACCTTCTAATTTTGGATTACAGGGCAGCGATAGTGAATACGAGTTGGATCCAAACCGGCAGAAGACCCACTCCTTTGTCAACCACTACATCAGTGATCCCACCTACTACAATTCCTGGCGTCGACAGCAGAAGGGCGTCTCCCGGCCCCCAGCATACGGCTACGCCCAGCCCGACACGGTGGCGGAGCAAGAGTCTCGCCCCCAACCGCCCCCGCTGCCACCGTTACCACCTCTGCTACCCCACAGCAATCCATCCCCGCAGCCCCAGGGCCAGGGCACCCTGTTTAGGCCCAAGGGCAGCCGGACTCCCACCCCGTCACTGCTGACCTCTGACAACCACAGCCAGCACACCCTGTACAGGCCCCCTAGCAGCCTGGGCACCTCCGCCCAGGTCCCGGCCACAGGATTCTCTTCATTTGTTTGATACAAGACTCTCATTCCAATGACAACACGCCTGGGAGGGACTCCTGCAAGTAATATCGGTCTGTAATTATTATTATTATTTTATTTCTTTTCCGCTGCACCTTGTTGAACATCGAGAGCTGCTTTTGGATTTCTTTTTGCCAGGTGTACTGTGGTTTTATATGTGTGTGCAAGAGCATCGAAACGCAGACAATCATTCTGAAGGGAATCGTTTGTTGTTTGTACATTTTAAAATACATTAGCTTCATCCTTCACCGAAAAAGAAATGTTGTGTGCAAAATATTCGAATAAAAAATGAAGACACGTACAACGTGAATGCATAATATACAGTGGAGTCCAAAAGTTTGAGACCATCTGGAGTTTTCTTTTAAATTTTTCAGGTTTCATATAAGTTTTAGTATTTTGAAATATTAAAGACAAGGAAAAGAAAAGACAACGCTAATGGTCTCATGCTGTTGGACCCCATTTTGAATGATTAAACAAACTGCATTTCAAATAATGCTGCAGATTTCCAAAGCTCTTCTCTATCATTCTGTTTATGACATATTGCTCTGATGTCATTCACGCAGAAATCATTGACAGGATATTTCTAAAAAGTAAAAAATGTGATTTTAGTAGTGTCAGTCTCTTAAAACTGAAAAAAGACCATTTTCAACAGCCCCACTTTATATTAGGTGGCCCTAACTCCTATGTATTTATGTAATTAATCATTTGGTGCAATGCACTTATTGTGTACATACATGTGTTTACATTGTACTTGTAAAAATACCTATGTAATTGCATCTGTAATTACATTTAATTACACTGTTGACTCATCGTTTACATCTTAACCCACTCTTAAACCTACCCATACCACCAAACCTGCCCCTAAACTTACCCATATCCCACCTCAAGAGCAGCAAAGGTGTTTTGTAATACAACATGAACACAATAAGCACAATGCACTTATTTTTTTATGTAAGTACATAGTTAAGGCCACCTAATATAAAGTGGGACCCAACAAACTTTCTCACACTTGCAATAGTTAACCATAACCCGGGTTATATGTTTCACATTTTAGGCCATATCCATATGTACATGGGTATTTTTATAAACAGAATGTTTCCTTTTTTTATTAAAAAATAAATAAATTCCATCCACATGAAAGCGCATGCTATGAAGCACTATCAAGAGCATGCCAAACCAACAGGTGGCAATATAATCTCAACCGTAAAGCCAATCAAGTTTCGGAGATAACAGCGCATGCTGCAAAGCCTAAATCTCTAGTTTCACTGTCTACTCGATTACAATGCAACCATAGTTTAATCAAACTGCATAGAAAAATAAATAACCGCGTTCATGTGGCCAGATCCTTAAATTGTTCATAATTGTTCCTGGGTTAAAAATGAATCCCAGGCATTCCTAAATCCTAGGTTAATGTCACTATCGGTGTCATAGATTTGACAAATGCAGCACACAACCTGTTTACACAATGGCATTGCGCATCCTCATATTATGTATCGCGACTACATTATCAGGTTTTTCGGAAATGGAAAGTTCGAAGGTAAGAGCAAAACCATCTCTTATTCAATTCAATTCCTTAGTTTTCTGTCGAATTTTAACATTTTCCCAGGTGTCGCGCAGTGTGAAAAAAACATTTTGAGGAGAAAAAAAGGATGGAATTTCTGTAGGATTCATACAGGACACTTTTTTATTTTGCTTACTATTTGCTCATGTCCAGCCAAGGTGAAGCTGTGAAGGATCATCTTTGTATTTGAAATGGAAATTTGACTCATCATGTGACTATATGCATTTTATTCTACATGATTTATCTTCATTGTCGGGTCAATGTTTTTGTACAGTTTGTTGAGGATCACCACCCGTTAGTTGGTGCTGCCATCATCAAACTTTGGTTTTCAAACCCATGGACAAAAAAAGAAGGGTTACGTCACTTATCGTGACAAATAACACACCATTCCCAAGATACAATCAAACAATGCAAAATATATCGATGTATTAATCATGCAATTGCATTAAGTGAAGTGAAACAACTGTGAATTTGTGCCAATATCAGTCTCTGAAACCGCTTCTTAAACCAACTGAACACTGAGGAGTGGAAAAGAAAACGATTTTTGTAGCGATTTCAATACAAGGCCACTTGCGTTTATCTTAGCAAACGATGTCTCGGCTGTGATGTCTTCAAGGATATAGCAATGCGTTTGGAAAAAGAAAAGAAAATAATGAGTATCTTAAAGGTATAGCTCACTCATTTGTTCCAAACCTGCATGAGAAGAAGATATTTTGAAGAACCACAAACAATGTAAGATAGCCATTGACTTCCATAGTATTTTTTGTTCCATATAATGGAAGTCAACGGTTACCGCCAACCGTTTGTCTACCGACATTCTTTCAACACAAAAAAAAGTAAATTATCACAGAATTTACACTCATGCTATCAAGAACAATCTCTGTCTGCGCACATGCAAATCTGTAAAGATATCGTGTGGGTCAGTATCTTCCATCTCCATCATTAGCATACGAGCTTCATGGACAGGTGACGTCACACTGTGTCGGATGATTTTGTACAGACGAGTCACAAACGTCATCGAGTCAGTCTGGCGTTCGGGATCTGTTGCTCAGAGACTGATAAAAATGTCTGCTCTTACAAATGACATTGTATGTATTTCTCTGAATATATTGTAGAATGTGTTTTTACGGTTCACAGTGTGACATAGTGTACACATACAGTATGCTTACGTGTATGTCAGCAGATATGCTTAATTTATTTATAATCGATTGGTTTTATACTCTAACTTAAGAAGAACAGCAGCAGTCTTACGTGGAAATTTTAAAGGACTCGAAAAATTACGATGATCATGATTCACAATATCTCCTGTCTTGTTCTCTGTGAGGTGACTATCACTGTACAAAACTTGATGAATTATATTGGACCAAGGCATGGTTCATATCTAAAATAAATTACTCTATTTTTCAGTGTTTTCTATGTGTCTTGCTTTGGCTTTTGAAAGTTTTTTTTTTACGTTTTTTTTGAGGAACATCTGTACAGTAAAATGTTATTTATGTTAAAGACTCACTGTTGGTAAGATTTTTAATGTTTTGAAAGTCATGCTTATCCACAGCTGAATTAATCTAGATAGAAAATTCATTAAAAACAACGATAATGTGAAATATTAATACAATTTAAAATAACTGCTTTCTATTTAAATATGTTTTCACATTTAATTTATTTTTGTGGTGCAAAGCTGAATTTTCAGCATCATACTCCAGGCTTCAGAGTCACGTGATCCTTCAGAAATCATTATATATGCTGATTTGCAGGGCAACAAACATTGGTTATCATTTTCACTATTGAGAACAGTTATGTTGCCAAATAGTTTTGTCGAAACCTTCATATTATTAGGATTCGTAGATGAACAGAAAGTTATTTTAAAAGTAATTTGAAATAGAAACATTTTGTAATGTAATAGTCATTACATTTATGAAGGAAAAAATCAGACAGACCTTATATTTTTTTAAATAAACATAAAATAATAATAATAATAATTTTACTGTTATTTACAGTAATTAATAGTAGTTTTACTGTGAAATACTGAAAACATTGTTTTGTAGAAATAAAAAGTATAACATCACATTAGATTACACAAATTTATTTTTATACATTTATTGATGTTTTACATTTACTTTAATAATTATACATATATATGTCCTTATGGTGTTTTGTGTTTGTGTGACAACACTGCCTGGTCTAAGCGTTTTTCTTTTCTTTTTTTCCCCTTTTTTTTCTTTTTTAACCACAGTTCATTAAAAGGTTTTCTGTTTATAATACAATACAATACAGTACGATATAATATAACATAACAGACACACGCAGCAATTCGGTTTATAGTAAATTCAACAAACATGTTTGGACGTTAAAGTGCTAGTCATTAACTAGGGCATATTTTAGTCAGTTATTTTTGCATGACTCTGCTTGTTTTGACATTTAAAAAAAAAAGAAAAGAAAAAATCCATAAAGAAGCTCCGTTTCAGCAGCTCTTGCCTCGTTCCCCCGCAGCCATACAGTGGAGATAGATTTGGGCCAGATGAGAATGGGTAAGTGAGTGCTGAATCATTCAACATCCGAAGAAACTGAGCTTAGATGTGGGAGAGTTCGCCTGGAGATAATCTCTTTATTCCAGGCCGGAAAGCATCGATCTGGACATCAGGGGGTAAAAGCAGAGATGTCACAAGAGAGATGAGAAATAATAACCCAGTAAGAAGGAGAAGCCAAGCTTACAGTGCGGCCCACGCAGACACAACCCATCAATAACCATACCTACAAAGTATGCTTTATCCGCATATGAAAATAAATCAACACGTATATAACTTAAGGTCACGACTAACAGACTTTCTCACTGTGCAATGTGTCTGTCACATTGTTAACCCAATTATGACGGTGAAAGACTTCTAGTACTAATGTTTTGCTTCATTCATGTTATTTAACATATGAGTGGCTGCATCTTTCACTATGTATCTGCCACTGATGGTTCAGGTTGAAGAAAAAACAGTGAAGTGATGTAAAAAAAACAGCAGTGACCATGCTGTTTGCCTGTTGAGAGCAGATAGTGATCTCACTGTTCAAACATGCCTTTCTTCTGTACACACAGTGCCAAAGGCCTTGAACTGCAAGAGGATACTCCTCTGTAGGCGCATGTCTGAGGTGCAAATTGCACATAATGGCCTTTTGCAAATTGATTTATGTGAATATACAAACAACAGTTAAAGCCTGCGGGTACTGACTAGACTTTCAATGGCACAATGACTAACAATTGTTCCCCGCAAGATCCCTATCAAGTTGACTGCATTTCAAAGAGACATCCAAAGACAAAGACAGGGCCATTGGGAGGGCAGGCACAGTAACACCCTTTTTGCACGCAATACAGACTGTTTAAGGATTAATTGTTTAAAAAAAAGCAATTCAGAAGCACAGAAACTGATCTGAACAGGATGTTCATTTCTAATAGCTTTATTAGTAGCTTAATTATGAGGTAAATCTGAAGTAAACAGGTCACATTATATATATAAAAAAAAATAATAGGCTACTGCATAAAACATACAAAACAAACACAATTACATGTAAGTGCTTAATTACATGAAGAGATTGTTTGCTAAAACGTAATTAAAAAATGATACATATATAACATAAAAATGATAAAAAAATATCAAAATTCATGTTTTTTCATTGCTTTGTTATTTTGATTTGGTTAAAATACTGCTAACACAATACAACATATAATAAAAAACAATATAAAAACATTATTTTTAGTTCTACTTAAAAATATAACAACAATAATACGATTTTTTTATTGTTTATAAATAATTTTTAGTTTTCATGTTCATTAGATTTTCATTAGCCTACTGTAACAAATATATATTTTTCACTCAGATCAATGAGTTTTGCAAAAGACAATAGACATTAACTGTTCAAAAATAGGCTTGGTTTTCTTCACAATACAATTCTGCACGTCTTTCTGTGATTTTAAGCTGAAATATAACCCGGACCTATTCTTTCGTAAAATTCACTATCGTGAAGTGACGGGCAGTCGGTCAATAACTGTGCTGTGTCTTTAAGCGCGGGGTTTATAGGGGCGTGTCTACTAGAAAGAAGAGGGCGTGTTTGTGGAGAGAGGGCGGGGTTGAATGAATTATTGCACAGAGCGGTGAGTTTACAGCAGAGCTTGACACAGGAAGGATGCGGGCGGCTGTCTTGTCACTACTGAGAAATACATGTGTTACCCATAAAGAGAAAACAGAAAAGAGTACTGGGAAATATTTAACTCAAACAAACAGAAAGGCTTCTTAATACACCCGGGGGATAAAACCACAAGCTGCACAGTGTGTGGATGACACAATTACAAACAGTAAGTTTTTAAGTTCATTTTAAGGAGAGTGAATATTTTTACATAATCCAAACCTGCATGGATAGCGATTATGTCAGGACTTTTGTGAACATAATGTTTTCCTACACACTATCCAGTTCATTCATTATTTAGTAGGTGGTATTGGGTTAGGGCAAAGTTTTTGTTTAGTTTGTTGAGACAAACCCCTTGTATAGCCTGCTAACACGAGACCTCCATCAGTCTTCAAAGCCGTGGTCGATTAAAGGGAGGGTCACCAGTCTCTCCTGGAGAGCTGTGTATCATTTTGAGATTAAATGGTTGTTCTTACAATATTAATAATCCTAATACAACTGTTTAAACATTTGCAAAAAAACAGAAACCGTTTCCGTTCCGTTGATAGAAGCGCATTCTGTGTGTTCTGTTTATTTCTCTGAGGATCTATCATCATCACTGCTCCACATGGTCAGCTGGATCATTGTTCTTTATGCGCTCGTGCGCTTCACGCTGCACTCACGAGACAACCGCTTTTTTTATAATATCGATTTTTTTCCCCCTCTTCTTCCCTATCAAGAGCTCAAATTTGCTCAATCAACACACGTCATTTGTGTCACACGTCACCGTCGCTCCTCTGTCACTGTGCTGATGACCACGCGCTATGTAGTAGGCTAATTGGGGTACATCATGTCCACGGTATCGTTCTTTTGTTGTGAGTTGAATGTAGGTTTATAAACGGAGCCGAGAGAAACCACTGAGAGGTCTGTCACAAAGGGAAGATCCAGAGCAGGGAGCGGGAATGGTGCCCATGGCAATGGATGAATGTAATGAACTTGAATGTCCTGACCTACACTGTAATACCAGTGTCTTACAGCAAGGCAGTTAAAAGGTTAAATTACTGTTTAAGACCTTTATAAGCAAAATTATATGTGTTTATTTACATACACACAGAAAATATTCTTTCTCAGAATTCGATTTTTAATGCAGGCAGATTTTTCGCCACCTTAAATGGGTAGTTGACAAATAAAATTGGACTGTGTCCTATGGTGTGACATAGCAAAAACTACACACAAACAACATGAGACGAAATGTATCATAATTCTTAGAGTTACAAATAGCATGAGGGAGCTTTATTGTAAGAGGTTATTATTTTTGCTTTCACGCCATGGGACACATTAATACGTCAACTACATTAATACGTCAAAAATAATTATGACTTTTTATCTCACAGTTGTGTGTTTATATTTTGCCATTCTTAGTCTGTATTTTGCAATTTTAAGAAAATGTCTGAGAATTTTCATTATTTTTTGTTGCAAAAACAGGTTTCCATAATATAATGTATTAATATGCATAAATGTTGTATTATTTGATTCTGTCTGGAGAAGAGTGTTTATTCCAGAAATAGCAAGATTTCCATTTTCCATTTGACTATGGGTTTGAAGACTAATAAAAATCTGGCATTATAACCTTACACAAAATATTAATGTTGCAACATGTTACAATAGAAGCAATATTATATGCAGATATTAAATTATAATTATATAATTATAATATAATTAACTTAATATGTTACTTTGTTTCATACTTTATGCATAAAGAAACATAAAATAGCATGAAGCGATTGTTCTAAAATTATAAATATTTTATTAAAAATGAAGACTACAGTATTTGGATTCTTTCTGTTTGTTAAATGTTAGTGGATCATGTTGATATCAGTTTTCATACACGGAGTGCATATAAACCCACTAGAATCAGAATTAGCTTAAAAGTCAGTTTAAGCCAAAAAAAAATAAAAATTAAAAAAGCATCTTTGATGTCACTGACTATTTCATATTTTGTTCGTAATTAATGAAATGAATGAATGTCTTCTGCAGTTGAAGGAGATTTCATATTCCTTTTTCACATTAGTATCAACAGCTGCTATGAATACAGTTTGTCGCCGGTAACTGTTTTGTTACTGCGGTAAGTCGTTGTAAGTGTCTGTATGAATGGATGTCATATGCATCAACACTCGGTACGTCTCGAGGTCTGTGTTTACACACGTGTGTCCACACAGGCGCATGTGCACCAGTTGATAAATGTGTTTGTTTAGCTAGAGAAGTTCAGCACCTGCTGGTCATCCTTGTACCCAGGTCAATGTGTTTCCCATTTTCTCATACATCACTCCTCTCTCAGTAAACAAACCGCCAGGAACAGATGTACAAGTTTATGTACAAATTGCCAGCATATGTTTTCTTTCTCTTAGTTTGCTTGACATGACTTCTGCTAATTTGTTGAGAAAATCTGTTCCTCAAACTTTTGGGAGAACAGTATCTCAATTGTACCTGTGTTTATATCAGAATTAGCAGAAGTGTGTGTTTTTGGCCTCTGGAAGTCAGTGCTGTTAGCACTTCTAGCTTTCTCATTTGCACTTAAACAGTGTGCTGTGAAGCTCATTACTGTACTGTTCAACAGCTGCCCTGGGCTTTTTTCATAGTGTTTTAATTATGAATTATATCTTTTGCCAGCCTCGTTAGGTTTGAATGCATGTACGTTGCTAGCTTGTATCACTTTTGTTATAAAAAACTAATGATACAGAATTAGTTTTTCTAGTACATAACACCCAGGATTAATTTCCTGGAGGTTGTTTTGGACTATATAATTTGTTTTCTAATGGGAAAATAAGATCACCTGGTGTTAAAAGGAAGATATTAGTTTCCCAGTAAAGGAGCACGTGGTATACAGTAAAAAGAAGACCACGGTATGATTTTTATGATGTCCTCGAGCTCGACAGTTCTGCATGTCTGTGTGTGGCTGAATCTGTGTCCAGCCTTTTCACGTTCCAGGAAATTCCACATTAACTGTATTTTTTTCCCTCAAAACAGGGCAGTTTTGTCAGGCGCCGGAGGCTGAAAAATGGCTGAAAGAGCAGTTAGTGTGTATGCAATCATCATACAAATACAGATGTTGAGAGGAATGTGGAGATAACATGCTTGATGAAGCCAATTGCAGATATCACATGAGATTTATTTGTCACGATACAGTGGGCAGGGTAAAAATTTGTGAATTCAACCTCATTCAAACCCACAATCACTCTCTCTGATCCACTGCCAATTCACTGCCCGCGATAAACTTTAAGTAACCTCTACAAACAAACCCTGAAACATCAGAATCTTGTACTGTTTAATTAGTGGCATTTGATATAGGGGATGCATCGCAATCTCATAATTAAGCCTAAAAATTCAGCTTTGCCTTGTTGCTTATCCTGCACTAGTTGTGTTATAGACATGATACCTCAAATCAGACGGCTTCCTGAGGGAACTACATAGATTTACGGATTTATGGAAGTCAAACAAGGTTCTCCCTGGTCTTTTAAACCAGTTAATTTGCTTGTCTTTTCCAGCTGTTCTAGTCTTAATTAATGTATTTTTTTTTTTTTTTTTTGTAATTTTTCACCCAATAAATTTTTGATAACTTTGTGTAACTCGATTTTATTTATTTTATTTTTATTAATTGTAAAAATGTTCATGGGTTCTTTATTTTTTCAATTAAAGTGTTCGTTCACCTCAAAATGGAAATAATTTTGAGAAGGTAATCAGCCTTCTTGGAGAAAGCACACACATGTGGTAGTTTGAAATAGCGGAACATGTCTTCTCCTAGCATCGCGAAACTGAAGTTGAGCCAATACCTAAACTTAACAACTACCTTATGAACTATTTATAAGCAGCAAATAGGATGTTCGAGGCAAAATATGAATTAATGTTTTTTTAACAGCAAAATAAGAGAATGTGTATTATTCTCACCAAAAACAGAATTTAAATATAAACAATAACTTCCTTTCCTGATTTTAGCTCTTCAAGAGTTCACGCTTTCCTCATTAGTATAATTTTTGCGGGTTTGTCATGCTGTCAGGGGAGCGAGCCCGGGAGAACGGCGAACCGTATGAACCCTAGTGTGGGCAAGGGTTCGAAGTTCGGCTCGGTCCCATACTGCTCCCCCTGGAGGCGTGAATAGAACTTAGGCGGAGAAGGGGAGGAGGAGGAATGCTTGAAGCGAGATGTGGAAGGGTTAAAAAAGTCGGGGTTTTTATAGTGAATAGGGGAAGAATCTATTGGGCGAGAGTGATTGGGAATAATTAGCTGATGGGCTACCAGCTGAGTTTGATTAATTCGTATCGCGTTCCTCTCGAAATGCGTTATTTGCAAAACGTTCACTTTGATTTGAACAGTCTGTTAGAAGGGGCGTGTCTGCTGTCTTCAGTGTAAAGTCCCACTGCTATGATTGGCTCTCATCTTTGAATATGAAATTTTACTGTTTTTAGCCACCGAGATGAGCTAATTGTGAAACGTGCCGATTACTGCATTGTATATAATTACACAAGTTGCATTAAAGGTTGCAGCACATGTAGTCATGTGTACAGAGCAAACTATGCAATGATCTCCGTATAGCAGTATGATTTCTTGAGCTAACACAGTGAAAACACTTGAGCAGCGTAAACTTTGATTATAATGGATGTTTTGTCGAAAATGCAGGACCTGAAGAAAATTGCACTGAAATACTCAATTCGAACATCACTGTATTGTGCCTAAACACATGGATTATAATCATTTTTATTATTCATATCCTTTTATGCAGAGTAACGGCTTCAGTCGTATTTGCTTTTGCCCCACTCAGCGTTCCTGTGAAAGTGTGACGAAATGAAAAGAGGAGTGTCTAGACGACATCTGAACACAAGTGGTCACAGGAGATGCATTTTAAAACGCATGCTGTAATTGTGTTGCTAATGCGTCTCGGCTGACCACTTGTGATCAGAAAATGCATCTTAATATTGCATAGCCATTCTGTGTTCAACACCAGTTTCGTCTTTTATATGTCAAATATATTGAATATTAAAACATATGTAGGGGAAGGGGCATTGTGTGGTTTACTAGGTAGTTGTAGAAGCATTTCTTTGTTGTTATACAATAAAAAGTTTCCTGGAAGTAATTGTTTGAATATCAGATTGTGGCTTTGTTACTCATTCTCTTTTAATTTCCATGACGCATCAACAAACTCATCTTGTGTCGAGGCAGCATTTCAACTATTTAAAACGATGCCTTTTATGCATCCCATCACTGGAAACATTCCGGGCATGTTTTATGACCTCAGACCGTGTGTTTTTAAAGACTCTTTTCGGTTGTAACATCACACCTGGTGAGGATGAGAGTGATTGTAATCTTCACAGCTGCGCGTCAAACCTGCCTTTAGGTGAAATAGATTCTCATTAAAGCCGAGAGTGAAAAAGAAAGTTCTAGTGCAGTGGAAGTGATCGCATTTGTGTTTACAGACGCAAATCTAGATTCATTTGCATTGTTGTCGGAGCATACCAAGATGTAATACAAGTCAAACAATGTAGTTCCATGAATTCAATATTCTGTGAAGCTGATAGGATTTGTAAACATCTGCATCAAATGTCACCTCTGAAGGTTATAAAGGAAATGAGTCAAAAAGAACTTTGCAAAAGTGATTTTTTGAATATATAAAGCACTTTAAATTTAAGTAAAATGTCTTTTGGAGAATAAAATTGTAAAATTTGGTTAAAATAATGGTATGTTTTGTGACATAACCTAGGATAGTGGCAAATTGAAAAAAATAAAATTACAACTAATTAGTATTTGGGTTAAACGTAATTCATCCATGAATCTGTTAGAAATTGATTTTTGTTGTAAATATGCCTGAAAAGATTGTTACCTTGAATGACATTTTAGTAGCAAATCAGGAAACAATGTGTGATATTTTAAAGCAGTATTATACTTATTATTTTTTGGTTAAACCCTTTATGGTCTTTGACTGAAATATATGAAGTTGAATCTGAATTTGAATCTGAACGTCACTGCAGCACCAATAACAGTGTTGTTTATGGAGGCCTGCTGGGCTGTTTGTTTGTTTAGTGTGATGGGGAATTGAGTTTATGGTGTGTTTATGATCCTACGGAAGGGCAGGGAGTTGATTTCTGTTGGGATGGGAGGGCGTAGACACTTTTCCCTTCCTGTCCAAAACCCTCGCTTGTAATCTCAATCTGTTTCACGTCATTCTGTCTTTGCGGCTGCAGCAGGACTCAACTATTTCACTTGATACTCCCAACTTGATGTTCTGGTTTTAAAAGTTTCTTTTATGGGTTAAGTCAATGTCCATTCATTCTTTTAATCACCGCCCCCTAGTGTTTAATGTCTCACTTGTTTAGCAAGTGCCAGTTGAAGATGATTGCAGCCCGTTCACACCAAAACCAATAACTATAAAATAACTTTAATGTGCAAATCAGCGCATCATTACATTCTGTTTACCATCAGCACGCAGCAGTTTTTGAGTCTGCCGCTTTAAATGCTCAAGCTCTTAAAAGCAAGATTGATTATGATTTAATGTCTGTGTTTTTATCGTTCCTCAGATGGAAAATCGTTCTGAAAGTGATGCCAAAGCAATTGTTCATCAATTAAAACGATTATCAAAACTACAGTTACGGTTAATGTCCTGTGTGTATAGATTTTGGCTGGGTCTTCTTTTTACTGTTATTTTCTATTTGTCTGTTCAGTGGCTGTTTTTTGCAAAGCAAAAATTGATATATAAGTAATACATATCAAAATAAGTTGTGTGCATATATACACAGTGGGTACGGAAAGTATTTAGACCCCCTTACATTTTTCACTCTTTGTTATATTGCAGCCATTTGCTAAAATCAT
>JAUMHR010000045.1:4261697-4272894 GCA_032361145.1 Enteromius fasciolatus
ACATGGACATCTTGGATGACATGGAGGTGAGTAAATTATCAGCAAAAGTTTTTTTAAAAGTGAACTTCTCCTTTAACTAAACCCAAACCAAACCCTTATCTTAATCATATAACAAGTATTTTTAATGAATATTACTTGTAAATAATTGCACTGTAACAAGGAAACCTTAGAATAAATAGTTTACCAGTCTTGGTGTCCCCTGCTGTGTAAAGATCTGTGGTGATGTAAGTTAGCTTGTGCCATATGGGTCTCTGTCTGTGCGGCCCCGGGGTCATGAGGGCCTCTGTCCAGGTCACTGGCTCCTAATGGACCCAGGCAGACGGATCTGTCCCAGCTGGATGCACACACCTCATCACATCGCATCGCCGCTGACAGATTTATGTCCGGCAGGAATCACTGCTCGCTTCTAGAAGTCAATTCCCTTAATAATTAATGAACCGAGGGGCTTGCAGTTCATTCATTGCTACTGTAAGGTGATGCAAGGAAATAACATACTGCAGTTGTAGGCTTCTCGCAGCATAATGACACTATAATTGAATGAAAGCGAAAGGCATCTTTTTCAGCTTCAGCTGTAGTCTTTGTTTTAGCTGATTTGAGGATTGTGGTATTGAGCAGAATGCGTGCGATCAATTATTTAAGGTTTAGATGGATAATGAAAGAAGACGGCTCACGTGGCTCGGGGCGCCTCCGCTCAGGCAGGCAAAGAAAAACTTCCACAGATCAACAGTAGATCATTCACTGTCTGAGTGCTAGGATGCACTCAGCACTTTTGTTTGATTCAAACAGAGACGCTTGTTCACAGAGAGCAGGCTTTCTGTTCATCCTCTGCAGAGACCAAAGACGACTTAAAGTGCATGTGACACGCCAGCATGTTTTACTGTCTTACTGTTTTCCTTAAACCAGACTCATTTACCCATCTCTATGTCGTTTCTGCACAAATAAGGGCGGACGACTTCCAAGCAGGTCAAAATTTAGCCCCATCTAAGAGATCGAGCAGGACACCGAACCCTAACCCTCGCCTAGGGTTCGGAGTCTGCCGTTCTCCCGGCTCGCTCCCTGGACAGCATGCCAAATTTGCTTTTATCCATTCTATTAATGAGGAAGCGTGAATTCGTGAAATATTTTATTACCCTATCTACAACCCTGCAGGGCTAATGGATGATATTATATGATTTTATACCCACAACCCTACATTGGACAAAAATAATATTATATTATATTATATTATATATTTTAATCGCGATTAATCACATCCAAAATGTTTCTGTTTGCATAATATATGTGTCTGATCTGTGTATATTTATTATGTGTAAATATAAATACACACACATACAGAATATATTTAAAAATACTAATGAAATAAAACTTATGAAAATATTTACATGTATTTATATTATAAATAAATGTATTTAATATGTTTGTTTCTTCTTTCTGAAATATATACATAAACATACACAGCATGCATATATTATGCAAACAAAAAACATTTTGGATTTGATTAATCGTTTGATATAATATAATATAATAAATTTTAATACAATATAATACAATACAATATAATATAATATAATTAGTCCAAAATAAAAGTTTTTCTTTACATAAAACACAGTACAAAGACATATATTTTGTAAAGAAACTTTTATTATGGATGCAATTAATCCTTTTTACAGCACTAAATATAATATAATTGTTATAATATAATATTATAGGCTATTCTAATACCAACGACCCTATATAGATCAAGGAGATAATAAAATATAATATACTGTATAACGCAGAGTAATGAATATACATATATTATATATTACATTACATTACATAGTCACTATAATTATGTGGATTGCACAGCCCCTGGACATTACACTGACACTACATTATCATTTTTATTTATTACCATTTCCATTTTTATTTATTTATCTAGTTTGTATTTTCTTTTGTTCTGTATTCTCATGTATTTCTTATATTGTGTATTTTGTATCGTATAGCTGTTTATTTTAAACAGTAACAGCAACTCTTAGTTAAATTTACTCCCTCCCTATTCGTAGTCTTTTATTTTACAGTCTGAGCAGTTGTCTAAGCATTTCACCGCATATCGCACTGTGTATGTGACAAATACAATTTTTATTTGAATTATATTGCATTATATTATATGATGTTATATTATGTATAAATTATATTATATTATAATGTGTATGTTCAACCTACAGTTTGCATTTCTGATTTGATGATAGTGGCGCAGAAATCCAAACTCTCGGACTTGTAAAATCAGGATTTGTGGCTCGCTCGGAGATACTTTTGGAAACCGAAGCCGTCCCAAGTGCGTTATGTGTGTGTGTATATGTGTGTATGTTTTTCTATGAGATTTGCTAAACCCCCTAAACTCACACATGGGTCAGAGGTTAGTATGTATATGGTCGCAGGGATGTAGAGGAGGAGGAGCTGACAGTGGGAGAGAGGGAGGTGTGTTTAGTCTGTACAGAGGAAGTCCAACTGCTCCCCGTGAACTGTGTTACTATCACAGCCGTTGTGAGGGTATTTGGAAAGTCATTCACCCCGTCAGAGGCCTGTTGTTTCCCACGCTGCCTTCCCATGCTCCCCGTACTTTCTTCATATTTGCACGTCTATAAATAAAGATCCTCCCGACCACGAGCGTTTGATAAACTGGTCCAGAGATGCACATGGACCGCTGTTAACCAAAGGTCGTTAACCTTTCCCGCAATAAGTGCTAACAGAGCACAGTAGGACACTTTTGGACTAATTAAGATTACAGCGCGTCCATATAGAAGTGTTGTGCCAGAAACATAACTATTTGAATGCAATGAATATGTTACGTTTCATGTAATAACACACAAAATCGAGCTTTCTTATCTAGATGTGTGTGTGTTCCCATACATGTGTATGTTTAGGGCCTTGGTGTATGTGGGACAGGACAGAAATGCAGCGGAAGGGGATTTAGGGCTTCACATCTTTCATCTAGTGCTTGTTTTTCTTCCAGCTCATGCCACCCAGAAGCAACACCTCATATAAACACTGCTGTCTTTGTCCAGAATGCAGGGAACTGTGGTTCTGCATTGTAATTTGTGTCACTAACTGAATAATTTTGCATATTGATTACTCACTGTCCCCTTTTGGCCTTCTGTTTGTGCCCTTTTTATGGGAAACAATTTGTTAGTCTTATTAGACTTCCATATTCTATTTAAGAAAATTCTATTTTGATTATTTTCAAATTAGAGGACAAGAAATAACTCAGCCTCTTTTGGGAAATGATGATGGTATTTAATTTTTTTTTTACATTTTTTATGGTGGGGCTGAAGCTGACTTTATAAAACAACAAGTTTAAGCAGAAGCTAACCAGTTGCACCGGCAGTGGTTTAAACTAGCATGTGGTAAGTAAGTGATAACCTTCTATAGGCTGGCACCCTTTACTTATGCTTTTGAGTTTGGACTAGCACATACGTGTTTAGTTAGTTATTTAGGGTCAATCTTGTATCAGAATTAAATTATTGTTAAATTATGAATTAGATTTGATATGATTGAAAGAAATATTATATATAATATACATTCAGATGCAAAATCCATCTTTAAAAAAATAGGTAATGATACTGGGTGAGTGCTATATATATTCTGTGTTAACTGAATGCTGGTTTACATGTGATTTCACTTCATCAAATAATACTGTAAAAATACTGTTTCCACAAAAACATTAAGCAGCTTAATAATTAACTGTTTACATATGATTGTTAACATAAATAATAATAATAAATAAATTATTCATAGGAAAGCATATGCACCACTTTTTAAAATAAACAAATACTTTATCAGAAATAAATAATGCACAGCTTTGCAATAAATAAATAATATTTAAATAATAAATTTGTAAATATTAAATAATATTTAAATAAAGTTTAAATAATTTTTAATAATATTTGAAAATATTACGATTTCACTGTATTGTTAATTAGGTAAATGTCTAAGAAATGTAAAAAAAAAAAAAAAAAAAACTCTTGGTGACCCCCAATTTATTTATTATTTTTTATTTATTTTGAGCGAGAGATAGATCAGGATCGGGAAAGATCCTCACGCCGAGATTCAACCCCATAGTTTTGATCAGTGATAAATATATTATAAATCTACACTATTTTCTGCTTTTTATACATTGTCTACATTACACATTTTATATAGGCTACTTTAAAATTATAATATTTGAAATTATTTTCTCTCTGTAATTCGTGCTTGCTTCTGCACTAGTCTACAAACCTGGCAACAACAGATATATTACTAGCTCTTAAATGATCAATTCACTTTGAATAAATGTAATAAATGGCTAAATGTAATTACGTTAAGGCATCAAAACCTGATTAAAGTGCAGTAGACACTGACATTATCACGTCAGTGATAGGGCGTTAGTGCGAAGCCTTGCTTTGTTTTCAGGTGGGCTCGTCGTCCCCTGATCAGAGCATTCGTAAGATGATGTCATGGAAACGGGTGTGTGCAGTGGAGAGCCGCAGGACCTCATCTCTCATTGGTTGAGCCTGAGCCTTATCCTTGCTCTCTCTTGCCTTCAGGGAAGGTGCTGGCTGCATGTGTTCAGTCAGGCTCTAACAGAAGACACAATAGAAGAGCTTCATTATCCTTTATTTAAGCGATTTCTGATATTCAGTGGTTCTGAGACATGGTATGTAATTTGTGCTGCGTAATTCATCTTTAATGCCAAAGAGAGTAATAATTCTGTTCTAGTCATTGAGGTTGTGCATAATTGATGAAGGCCATTGTGGATAATTTAGGTTTTTAATTTAGTCATTGACCATGCAGATATATTTTGATCAGCGAACTGTACAGCTTGAGAGAAACTGCTTGGTTAATACTAAAAGGAGGGAAATGCATGCATGCTGACAGGAAACGCTAACATCTGTTTGCGTGCAGTGGGGGTTGCTATAGAGACGCAGGCAGGTAAGGACATCGAGGAAGTGCAGACGAAGCTGGTAGAGGCAGATTCAGCCAGAAAGAGGTCATGAGTTGGTTGGGCAGCTCTTGCTGTTCGTTTTCAAAGAAAAGACTGCTTTAATATTACAGCAGATCGGTGACAGGAAAAACTTGCTGCCTGCCAAGCATTTGGCCCATCTCTCACACTTAGTTTTAATTTACAGACCTGGGAATAATGCCACAAGACTCTCCGGTAAGGGTAAGCATTTTATTCTTTTAAAGTGAGGCGAGCGTCAGACATTGTTGTGGCGTTTCGAGTCTGAGGTTTGCACTTGTTTGTCTTTGTGTAAATGTATTCACGCTTAATTTGAAACTAATTGTGGTTGTCCCTGATGAGCTATACTTCGTTCAGAGAGTAGAGGTTAAGTTAGACTTGTGTATAATAATGTTACCCTGAGCCATTATTAGGGTCATGGCTTACCATGTTCCTCTGTCTTTGCCATTTGTACAGTCATGGATGATTACAGAGGAAGTAGCTGTCATTTGCTACACAGTGTTATCTCTACTGCAGAGCAATGATGTTTGATGAGATGATATTGCAGACCATGGTGCCATGGGTGGAAACTTGCAGATAAAGGGGCGGTAATATTTTTAATAAGATCCCGTTACCACATCGTTGGGAGATGGTCTGGGTGGCTCATTTTTTCACAAACTTGCAGAGAAAGGCTTACCAAAAAAAAAAATCACGGGGTTGTTGTTTTTCACACGATTATAACACTTAAAGAGTTAGTTCACCCAAAAATGAAAATTGGGTCATTAATTACTCACTCTGATGTCGTAAAAGGGTGAACTAACCCTTTAAACATGAAAAGAGTCCTTTAATGATCCCAATAACAATGTAAAATATAGTTTGTGGCAGGTTGCGTCCTATAAGGATATTACTCATGGCACCACAATGATTTCACTAAGTACTTAAACTCTCTACTAAGTTCTTTTATCAGTCTCTGCTTATCTCTTAATGATTGAAACTCCAGCTGCCTGACCACAAGAATCCTAACCCTTACTTCATCTGAATGCCAAAAACACTTCTGCAGTTTAGCTCAGGGAAAGAATGACACTGCAGCTTTTGCTTGTATTCTGGCCAGACATCCTTGATAAGACATCCTGGAACTGCTTGTGTTCTGCCTGGACTGCCAATTTCTTCTGTCTGTATTGATCTTGCACCCAGAAAGTCAAATAACACAACACTTATAATTAACTTAACTTCTTGGCTTTGCCTAGATTCATAATGTCATCTCCAGTTAACTATAAAATTTGATTTTGATCTTGTTTGTTTCCAATTACAGATCAGCTCCTGTTTGGCAACTAAAGTGACGGCTATCAAGACTGGACAGAGTCGGGCTGAGCAAGATCTTTTTGGACCAGGAACCTTTTAGGACTTGTTAGAAGGAAACCACGTGTTCTTGAAAGCACAAACGCTGCTGGGTTTGTGAGTTGTGCAAACCAAGATGCCCATCCTAAAGCAGCTGGTGTCGGGGTCCCAGACCAAACGGCGCTCTCGAATGGACCTTACTACTGAGATGATCAGCGCTCCCTTGGGTGACTTTCGGCACACCATGCATGTAGGGCGCAGCGGGGAAGCTTTTGGAGACACCTCTTTCCTCAGCACTCGCTCTGGAGAGCCGTCCCGAGAAGGTCACACCTATCCTCATTCTCCGAAGCCGGGATTGCTCTCTCGTACCTTCCGGAGCAGCAAGCGCTCTCAGTCTGTCACCAGAGTAGACCAGCGAGAGAATACCCTCCTTCCTCCCAGCGAGTCACCTACCTTTGTGAAGAATGCCATGTCCTTGCCCTTTCTGAACAATGAAGAAGGACAGGAGGGAGACACGAGGGTGCTCAAGAGCTTGACCTCGAGCCCCTCCAATGGGGCCTCTGCTGAAGCATTAGACTTGGAACTCCATGAAAAGCATTTTGGGGTGTTGACTGACCTGCGACCTTCCCCATCATACAATGGGGGAGGGTTGAGGAAAGCTGAATCTGTGATGTCATTCCATGTTGACCTCGGGCCCTCGATGCTGGGTGAGATCCTAGGGGTCATGGAGAAGGAAGAAGATGACCAGGGGTTTGAAGAAGGCAAGAGCAGTGAGGGACGTGCATCTCCTCTTCACTGCAACCCGGGTGGAGTGGAAATGGATGAGGAAATGAGAGTGGATGTTGTGAAAGAAGAGGAACCAGAGGAGTTAGTCGCTCACAGCGAGGGTCCCATAAGGGCTCCCAGCTCTGTTGACTTGGAGATACAGAGTGAAGGCACCAGCACCCCAGAACCACACCACAAACACCCGCATCATCTTGACAGCTGCTCAGTTTCCAGCTCGGGCTCAGCCGTCTTGGAGGAGAAACTGACCAACGAGCCTTACGAGGAAGATATCGTAGTTACCGACAGCACCTGCAACCCAGACAATGAACCAGCCTTCTCCTCCTTCATGGAAGATGAGGATGATGAGATCCGAGTATGAAACCCTACAATCAGTACACCTTTCTAGGGATGGAGAGATAAATATCTCAGACTAGAATTTGACATTGTGTAAAGAGGAGAAGTGCGGTGTAGATGTAAGCACGTCAAAGCTGGACAGATGCCTCAGGTTCCTGTGTCCCTGTAGAGATAAGTTAGGGAGACTGCTTTAGCTCAGACACCAAAGCCACACTACTGACCCATGCCAAGATGTGTCGAGTCCAAAAGGGACATGCTGCAAGTTCCACTGATAGCTCTGTTAAAGGAAAGACATGCATAGGGGATATGCAAAACCGTAAACAGACTGTGCAAGCAGATGCTGTTTTAAGCCATTTTCCCATAGTCCCCACAGTTGTAAGCTGGAAATATCAGGGATTTTAAGAAAATATAAATTTCATGGATTTTTCCCCCAATTATTCCCAATTACTCAAAATACTCTAAAAATGCATTTTGTGTTCTTTATGAAATTGTTAAAAAAAAAAATCTCTACCTGGTAATCACGGGCAACTGGTACGGTCATGGTCAAGTCATTGGTCAAAATATGTGGGAACCATGCCCATGACTTGGTGCCTAAAGATAATGGTTCTTTTGATTTAGAGCACTAGCATAAAGTAAATCATATGATTTGTTCAGTAAAGGTACCATATATTATCAAAGTTAATATCTGCACTCTGCCATTGCCAAAAAATTAACGTTGTGCTGGGAGAGCGCTCTTATGAGATGATCCAAATGTTTTATCATACATATTATTGGGGTTGCATTGTCGAAGCCCTAAAAAAAACCTGAATCTCTAGATTACATATAATTCAGTCATGTATCCGTTTTAAGAGCTACTGTGGTTCTGAAGCTCAGGAAACATTGTGCAGCTGATTGCACACTGTGCTGGCCTGAGCTCCAATGATTCGAAGGTGGTGGATGTTTGAGAACCTTTCCAGAGACTGATCGTTGTCCACTTTTGGGAAGAGTGGCAACAGGTGTCCCTCCATCAGATCTCATTTTTCAGTCTGTACGTGTTTTGCATAGTAGTTGTTTGCTCAGTATCTTGCATATCTCACCACTTCCTTCCTGCACTTCATGGCGTGCGAGGGGAACCACTGCTGTTTATTGCTGGAGTTTTTGATCAGTTTGATTGTCTGTCATTGAAACATTTAAACCACTGATTAAACAACACATGTCATGTCAACTAAAACTAAAACATCAGTTGTGTTAAGTCGTGTCTTCTAATAAAACATGGTTTTATTAATTGTGTTAACTCTGACATTAGCAAGTTACAGCACTGGTATTGCTCCTAAGTAAATTCACTGGGGTGCTTTAATACACTGTTGAGCAAAGACACTAAAGTTCATTGGTTTCCGTTTGATATTTTGACTTTTTCATTGTGTACATATATGTCTCCATACAATATAGCAAATGATCATGACTAAAATGAGGCCTTTAGTACTGCAGACCGTCACGTGTGAATTAACTGCAGTAATCTGCAAGCTTACTGTCTCTAAATTAAAGATCAGGCACTATGAAGACAAGTCTTCGACGTCAAGATTACAGTAAGGCAAGATTTACCGGGAATTCTCCGCTGCTTCACACTTAGGGTCACGTCAGCCTTAAGCAGAAAAGTGCCAAATCTAATCTAGCATGTACTGCCTAGCAAGCCTGACTTTTTAATATCATTTCACATGGTGAATGAATTAGGCTTTGCCTTAATCTACTATTTCAGATATGGGCCAAACGATCCATCTCGGTTTGATTACTGTAGACAGAAATGCTTAGCAAGAATTTACCTAATTTGCTTCAAGATGAACCTCAGGGAGAGAGAAAAAGGCATGAGGTTAGTTAGCGGTCCGTTTTATTTGCATAGCCTTGTGCTAGCAGTCCATTTTAATTTTAGCCAGATAAAAACATAAGTAAAAAGAGAGAAGTTGTTTATATCTGAAGTTGCGTGACCTCTATGTGATAATAACGCTGTTTGTCTCGTCTATCTTTGCTACAATTTCTATGTTCATCATGTATATGTTCATGCTTGCCAGCCTTTTTAAAGGCTATAACCGCTATATTTTTAAATAAAAGAAAAAGTCTGACAAAAGTGTCTTTTCAGAAATGTTTTCCTTGTAACATTAGGGTATTTATTGAGTACGTGGCTTAAAGGGTTATTTCACCCAAAAAGCTGTCATTAATCACACTTGTCATTCCAGACCCACAAGACTTTTCCTCATCTTTAAAACAATATTTATGTTTTTGATTAAATCCAAGAGCTTTCTGACACTCCTCAGAGAGCAACGACATAACCACAGCATTTATTGTTAAAATAGTCCATATGTGGCTTTAGTGGTTTTTGTGCACAAAATATACTTGTAGTATCATAAAATTACAATTGAAAGACTGATGTGACTTTTAAGATGTCCTTAGGGTCTTAAACGTGTCTGTGCAGAATCAGAAAGCTCTATTAAAATATTAATTTGTGTTTTAAAGATGAACGGAGTTTTTGAACAGCTGACAGATTTTAGAATTTTGGTTGAACTATCCCTTTAAGGAAGTTTTTTTGCTATGAGTTCTAGATTTCTAGTCGTCTTCTGCACTAATGGGCACAGATCCGTTGACAATTATCGATAAACCTGAAGCTGCGGGAAGCTCAGCGTTTGTTATCACGCTGCTAGAGACCTCCTGTGATGGCCGACCGCATGCAGCTCCTTAAATCGGATCACTGCGACTGTAGGCCTACATGAAAGTTTCATGTGAGTAAAGAGAATTCGCACTCACTCATTTAACTGATAACATTTTTTCACATACTGTAGCTGCGTGTAGTCCACAGGTGAAAATCAAAAGCCCCTTATTCCCCGCTCAAATTTACGAGTGAATATGTATTGATTTGGGTGTTAAAAGCAAAGTGGTTTGATTGATCTGCCTGCTGCCTGGCAACGTTTGTTAGATGTTAATGTTCCTTTGGTTCAGATAAAAGAGAATTTTATGAATCTTGGCTTGACGAAAAAAAAAAAAAAATCCATTATATGATATACACGCTGCTTGTGTAAAATGCGGGTACATCCTGCCACCTAGTGGCCAACTACAATTCTGGGAATAATTGTCCTTTGCAAATGCATTGCAATTACAACTGGTTAGCATCCTATTAATCTCAGTTGCAAGCTTCTACACAACTTTTTTTTTTTGCTTGCATTTAACATTTTTGTTTCGTTTATTCATTCATGATTTAAATATTTTTATAATTGAACTATACTTAAATATTGAAAATAAATAAATAATAATACTTGTAAAAAGAAAAAAAGTAGAACAAAATGAAAAGAAAAGTTTTACAAGTTCTAATCAAGTCACCTTTATATAGTGCCTTTAACAATACAGATTGTGTTAAAGCACTTTACAGTATCCAGTAGGAAAATGGTGTGTTGAGAATGTAAACTGACAAGATTAAGTACTCCGTTTTAAGAGAGGCATTTCATTATTAAATTCAGTGATGTCATGGTATCATTAAGTGTTAAAATAATATTTAAACAACTGTTTCACATACTTTCAACCTCAAATGTTTACTATTATATATATATTCCTATTATCCAGTGACCTTTCTGTCTATAATAGTCACACACACACACACACACACACATATATATATATACAGTGCCCTCCACTAATATTGGCACCCGTGGTAAATCTAAAAACAATTGAAAATACATGTTGTTCACAATTATTGGCACCCAATTATTGCTACATCCTTTTCCCGAGATAACAGCTCTGAGTTTTCTCCTGTAATACCTG
>JAUMHR010000045.1:4279591-4299148 GCA_032361145.1 Enteromius fasciolatus
GGTGTTAGCTTTCACTGTTATGCTGATGATACTCAGCTATATATTTCTTCTCAGCCAGGTGAAACACACCAAATTGATACACTAACAGAACGCATAGCTGAAATAAAAAATTGGATGACAAGTAACTTCTTACTGTTAAATTCTGACAAAACAGAGGTGTTAATTATCAGACCTAAAAACCACACACATAATAATCTAGAAGACTGTCTAACACTTGATGGCTGCTCTGTCGATTCTTCTTCATCAGTTAGGAACCTAGATGTGCCGTTTGATAGCAATCTTTCATTTGAAACCCATGTGTCTAGTATTTGTAAAACTGCATTTTTTCATCTCAAGAACATATCTAAATTGTGTCCTATGCTCTCAACCTCAAATGCAGAAATGTTAATAAATGCGTTTATAACCTCGAGGTTAGATTATTGTAATGCTTTTTTGCGAGGTTGTTTTGCATGCTTGATAAATAGACTAGACAATACACATTTATTAAATACACATTTATTAACCCAATCCGTTAAAGGATTGTTAGGCTGCATTAATTAGACCAGCCAGAACTGGGAACACTCCCCTTAACACACAATGTACTTGTTACATCATAAAAAGAATGGCTTTTACGCTAATATTAGTGTGTCTCTCTCTTATTCTGTTCCTCAGTCCGTATCCAGATGAGATGTTCCTCAATGTAACTTGATGTTAGATAACATATGAAGTCATGTAAATGAATGGTATCTTATTGTAAAGCCTTACCAAACTACAGGACTCTATTTGACTGGACTTTTGTTAAATCAAACGGCGCAAACTATATTTCATAGCCTAGAACTGCTTTTCTGATACTTTAAAGATACAAACATTAACCATACATTTGTTCTCTAACACACATATTTTGGCTACACAGGTCATTTAAAAGCCTCTAGTGTGTAAAAATAGTACACTTTTATGTCCTGTTTTAAATGCTGTAGGAACATTAAACAGTTAATAACAAAACTTTATTCTGATACTTGCGTTAGCATTACCCGCGCTTATGCTAACGATTAACTAAGCAAATTCCTCCTTTTGACATAAAACTTCGATGACACCGCTTGCAGATGGGTTTTTGGTGATCAATGATGTTGCGCTTGTCATCAGCCTCAAAAACATAATACTTCCACACGTGGCTCTTTCCTCGTTTCTTTTCAACGAGCAGATTCAGAGCTGCCTCATCAGTAGCACCACTGGTCGCCATCTCTCTCTGTGTTTTAATGAAAAAGACTCAACTGCGCTGTGCGCACCTTTCGGGTAGCGCAGCAAGAACCGGGTTGACTGTGTGCTCGGTCCCGCCGGTACTTTAGAAAACCTGGTACCGTAACATTTTTAATTTTTTAGAACCGTCTTGGTACCGAAGTACCGGGTCTTTTGACAATACTAGTGTACCAGCACAAAGAGATTATCTTTATTGGACACCTAGATGAGCTCCGTGGACAGATCACCGGATCCAGATGCACATAAACACACATACAAATACTATAAGTCTTTTACATAATCTGACGTGTTTAAAATTTAACTTGAAATTAGGTGCTGGGATTCCGGTCAGAGGAGAACTGGCCCCAACTAAGCCTGGTTCTCCCAAGGTTTTTTTCCCCATTCTCCCATGGATGGGGTTTTGGTTCCTTGCCGCTGATGCCTCTGGCTTGCTTAGTTGGGGACACCTGATTTCTAGTGATTATTGTTATCTTGACTACAGAGACCGTCTCTGCATTTGATAAATACATTGTTTAATTCTCGTCATTCTACATTACCCTCACTCTGTTCTCATACTTGATAATGTTCAGTGCTTTGCTACAATCTGTATTGTTGAAAGCACTATATAAATAAAAGTGATTTGACTTGACTTGACATTGGTGGTGTCTAAAATCATTGTATGTAATTATTTATTATTTTGAGTATCTTGAACTTTCCTGTCCAAGCAGTATTTTGTGCTAGACAAGAGGTGACAATGGGGGCCCTCACCTAGCTGTTAAATCAATTAAATTCATGTATTTAACTCTGAAATAACATTCAAAGGCTTTTGTGTGTATTACCAACAACTAGAAAAATGATGGTCATACTCATAATTTGTCAATATGTCAGTATTATAAATGGCATATTTAAATTGGCAATGCCAATGGTGTGGTAATGCTTTAGTGTGTTATCTTAAAGTTTAAGGCTTTTGTGTCTAAAAAAACAAAAAGTTTTACATTTAGTGTGTTATATAATGACTGCAACCTTGTAACTATTCTGACCGTGTAAGTAAATGGAGTCAGATCCAGGAGTCAGTTCTCTTCAGGTGGGAGTCAGGAATCAGAGAAACCTAGAATAATACACCCTTACCGATTAATTCACAATTTAGTCCTGTCACTTTACAAGCATGCTTCACTATGAAACTGAAAAAAGTATGCAGCAAAAATAGCCTATTTTAAAATGTGTGTTGAGCACATCTGCGTTCCACTGAGATATTTGATGGATTCAGACTATGAAAATGTGCGTCATTCATAAAGAATGAAGTTTTTTTTACAAATAATGAAGGAAAATTATACTCTTTATTCATCCCCCTCATTCTGTTCTTAGAGCAAGAAGTGATTATTATCAATGCTTTTACCATCTGAAGCCAACACCCTGGGATGAGGTAACGATACACACTGAGATCTCAACATTTGGGGACAATTCTGTCAAAGGTATGCAGGAAATGCTTCCCACAGGGGTCTCGCGTGATGACCTCTGCTGACCCACCTCATCCCTCATGAAGCCCAAAGTAATGTTAGCGCTAACAGCTGTCGTAACTTCAGAGCTTAATAAGTGGGCTCTCACTTTTTATAACACAGTGCTGCAGGGATTTTTGTACATGTATATTTTTGAAGGGCAAAACTCAAACAAGAAAAAACTTTTTAGCACTTCCAGTTCCATCATCTTTAGGTCAGTATTTTTTGGGATGGGTTTTTGGTTTTGATTTTAACTGTAAAAAACTGTGAAAATGCTATGGTAAAAAATTTGCAGGGAAAAACAGTTCAGTTTATTTAGGTGTTTAGTGTTTGAGTGAATAATGCTGAGCACCTTCTATATATGTTATCTATATAGCTGCTTGTGATGGGCATCATATTACTTTCTCATCACCTCCTGCTTTTGGTGCTAATCAGTGTATTTCAAAGGTACAAAACAGATTCCAGTACTTTAATAGGTTGGTATATTAACAATATATCAGTTAATGAAATTACGGTATTTAACTGTAAATTTCACCTAAAATGTTGTTACCATATCTTTCGGTCAGATTCCAGCAATCACAGCTGCCGTTTTTTTTTGTTGTTGTTGTTTGTTTTTTTACAGTCAACTCAAATTCTGAGAAAATGCATTAGCTTAATGTTTGTGACCCTAAAGTCAGATGACTAGTTCACTTATAACCTTCAGTTATTTTTTACTTGTAGTGATTGTATTTATGCTTTTAAATTCTCAAAAGTTGTGAGTATTATAATGATAAAGAAAGTGTGTAAGAATCATAAACTTTTGTTGGTCGCAGAGCTTATTTTCACCAATAATGCCAAAGCCAACGGAAAAAAATCCTTTTGAGTGTCTATAAAGGGAACAGTGGAGAATTCCAGATTGGCCCTTATATTTGCAAAATATAATGAATTAGTTTGTGATCTCTTCCTCATATTAATAAAAATAAAGTCCAAAAGTAAGAGATGCATTGTTTATAGTACTGTTAGACCAGCAGGAATGTGTTATTGGGCTTTGGGAGGGAACAATTGCTGTAATTCGAGTGGACTTCAGCTCAGAGTTGGTCTCAGTGGACATCGTTCAGCCAGCGTTTCACCAAGCCCAGAAGAGTCTGGGCAAATCAAGTCCCTTCCAAATCTTTCATTGGTGCACCGTTGCCTCCTCGGGCCGCTATCAGAGCCGTGTGACAGCCTGCCGTGGTGATAGGGATGTGTGTGCTGAAGACGTAGTCTCAAACAGGAAGCCAGGGCTAATGATTCACAGATGGTTGGGGTGGCTGGAGCGCAGAGTCCTGGGCTTCGTCATGGTGCATGTTTGTGATTTATTCGGCTGTTACTGTGGAAGGGGGCCGTGGCAGAGGGGCTGAGCTAAGGGCTGGATGGGGGTGGGCAGTTAAGTTAAGCCATCTCCCCTTTGGTCATGGTGTGATTCTGGAGGTCTCAAGTTTACCCGAGAACACCAAGGACTCCCAAATACTATGAATCAAGAGGCCCCCTTCCTAAAATATCAAAGCAACTATGTGTTGTATGAAGTCCAATTTATACTGATGCTGAAAATTTAGCTTTGCATCACACAAATAAATTACATTTTAAAACATATTACAATAAATTGTATGTAAATGTTGTAACATAACAAAAAATATTGTTATTTAAGGCGGTCCGTACACTGTGTGAATTCGGACAGTCGGAAGACCGTATGGCCACGCACACGTCACAAGTGACTTTGTTTACGGATGCAGTGGTACACGGAACTTGCGGAGGCAATCACATTCACGAAGTTCTGCGCCAAAAACATGGACTCTGAGGAAGAGATCCTTTTCTTTGTGGCAGCAATGGCTTGCAAAAAAAAAAAAGAAAAGAAAATGAAGGGCATGGAGTTTGGCTGAAGGGCAGAGAATTAAATCGATATTGACAATTCCTTTTTTATGGATTATTACTATTTATTATATTATTTTAAATGCTGCTCGATATATCATACAGCGATCGCTGTTCTTGCAAGAGTTCAGCGAGTTTGTCCTCTTTCTTGACAGTTCAAATTCTCTGTGGCGCTGCCATGTTCATCTTTCTTCTGTGGTTTTCTTTTTTAGCTTCTGATTGGTCATTTCCAGTTTGCTCAACAAATCGGCTCGTTCAACAGCACACACGTCATGCGAAGTTTTTAACATGTTTAAAAATTATCGTGAGATTGGGAAGTGCTCGTAAGGCACTCTGCTCGTATCGTAATTTCTCACACACCATACGAGCCCCAACCATACGAGAAAAAAATAGCTTGCGAGCTTGTACGACCTCAAAAATCACACCGTGTACGCCCGCCTTTAACAAAAATTTTTATAAATTATAATTATAATTCAGAATATTACTGTTTTTTTTTTTTATCAAATAAATGCAGCATTGGTGAACAAAAGAGACTTGTGCATAAAAAAAACATTCATCTTACAAACACCAAATGTTTTAAAAGGCAATATCATTCATTAATGTGGTATATGCACTATACAAACCCCACAGAGCAAGATATAAATTACAAACAAGTAAACACAAATACTTGTAATATTTTTTATATTAAACACATATTAACCTTACGATTTCTGACCGGTCTTTAAAAAGCAAAAATCAACTATAAAAATGTACAATTATGTAAATGTGTTCACAGAGTCATCAGTTTAAATATTATCACATTAAACAACTGATATCTTGGTACGTTAACTTTGGGTGGTCAGTGACATTTTTACAATATAAACTTGTGACCACCCAGCACCCCTTTACGGACGCAAGTTTGTAGTTCTTTTACAAACTGTGACAAGACAAATTTCTTGTTGAATGAAGGCAGTCCATACAGTGGTTAAAAGAGCTCCTACATCACACTTGGCCTAGAGTCCATTTCTATCCCCTCTCAATGAAACGCAAGCGGCTTTTGCACACTAGCTATGGCATCTGAACACCGCCTTGGAAAGCGTGCCATTGTTTTCAAGTATAGGCTGACTCACTGCCCCTCCGGCCTGATATCTGATTACAGCTGAGCAAAACGCAAACATCCAATGCAGATCTCAAAGCTCCTTGTGTAGACAGATTTGGTCTGGGAGAATGAGTAAAGTAAAAACAGCAACCGTAATTACAGCCCTCCCACTATACAGACAAAGTCTTATCTTTCATTATGCCTCAATACAGCTGTGAACTTTTTGGTCAGAGATAAAAGTAGCCTTAAGGGAAGTGTTATGCAAAACCCGGTGGTAGACCAGCAAAGTTGCTGGTATTTCAAAGAAATTAAAAGAAAAGGGAATGCCACTGACAGATTTCAAAGCCACGGCCAAAGTTTTCGACAAACCCGTAGCGTGATTTGTTGATCTAACCCATTTCAGTGACATATGCGAATTAATGCTCGTCTCCTCCACCCAGTGCATTTCAATATGTTAGCCTCATCTGTTCAGGATGTCCTCCCTCACTGCTCTGGTGACATAATATTCATTTCAGCCAACACCCATGATTTTATTTTCTCTCCGTTGCGAGTCAATGACTTCCATTTGCTTCATTTCTCGCTGGTTTGACTCCAGCGTGATGGTGGCTCCTCCCTCTCTCCACACACATGTGAAATTCCCAAGGTCGTTCCACATCCAAAACTAATAACCAAACCTCCCTGATTACTGTCACGCTTTCCTTATGCCGGCGTGGCTTGACGAGAAGTATCATTCCTACTAAACCGGCAGACAAGACTCTGGGACGTGACTCACCAGGACAGACCACGAGGAACGCTAGCTAGCGGCTAGTAACGGAAAACTGATTTCAGTCACAACATGTGTTTTGAGACATCAAGCTTTTGGCATGTGATAAAATGCAATCATTACAAAACATATTTGGGATTGAACGTCGAAGTGATGTGGTGAAGAAGTTTGTACACTTTTAAGCCAAGTGGTTTCCAGCAAACAAACAAAATACACACTTCGTTACTACATGATGAACAAATTGTCATATCATTTTTTCCACAGATTGATACTGGTAGAGCCTTTGTGGAAAAGAAGTGCACTTTTTAGCATAATTGATATAGAAACTATCTACTTTAAATGCATATACTAAAGTGAGAACTTTAGAGAACAAGTGCATGTTAAAAATGTATTATCTAAACCTTTTCAGTGCTTTTTGATCAATTTAGGTAAACGTTAATGTCACATTTTATATTAAGGTCCAATTTTTGTGGTTTAACAAAACATTAGATAGAATATTTGCCTCAAGAAACTCTTGATTAACTATTTATTAATGTTTAGATAAACAGCCATTATGTTATAACTACTTAATGGAGAGAACTGGTCTTCTCTCAGGAACACCGCCTTCAAAAGTGTTATCGAAGTTATTTGTAATTTCATTATTACTTCTATTGTCTTTGAAATATGCAATTGTTTATAAAAACACGCCACTATTTTATCCTTTTATCACTATTTAGCCTGTTTTCAGTTGCTATGTTATATCATTGCGCCTGCTGCACCCATATATGGCAACAAAGTTCCTTGATTATTAAGCCAGAATGAATATAGTTCCTACATCGGCCTAGATAATCGCAACTTTTCATTTTCCGTCAGCCTTACAATTTAACCAATACAAGTTTTAAATATAAAAAAGATCAAAACTCTTTGGTCATTTTTGAGTGAGATGTTACTGGTCTAACTGGATTTAATTATCTATGCTAAGTTGCAGCTAAAAGAGCTATCACCAGACCAGAGATCAGCTTAATTGAAATAGAAATTAAAATAGTAAAATAGTGTGCTCTTTTAAAAGCAACCTTATCTCAATAAAAAAATATGTACCTCTGTGCAATTTTTGTGCAACACCATTTTGCACGTTTCAAGCAAGAAATATCCACAGAAACACAGGTTTAATACGTGACCCTGGCACATTTGTTTACGTTGACATGGGTAAGTTTTGCTGTGTTTTTATGATGCTTCAGTTACATATTGCGGCGCCTTAAAATTGCGGCGCGAATTAAAATACCTGGGGACTGTTGCTAAAATGCTGAATGCTCTGGCATGTCGGAAATATGCCCTACACCAAATCCAACCCTAACCCTGTCCGATAGTGTTAACAAATATAAAGCTGATATCATAAGGCATTTGTTGATGCAACCATGTCATTTCAACTTCTTTTCAAACATATTTGAATTTGTTTGTCGAACTGTTTTACACAGGATTCGAACCCAAGCTTTCCATTGCCATTTCCAGTGCCATATCATAAAACTACCTAGTAAACCTACTGTCTATGAAAACCCATAGATAAGAAGCTGGATATGTGTGATGCTAACATTCTGTTTTCAAATATCCCAGCATATTAATATTGTTTTGAAGTCATAACATGATATTCTTTAAGTAACTGTGCCAAAATTATGCTTTATTAATCGAAACCCTGTAAATTTGTGTGGAAAGGAATAAAAGGTGTCAGTTTTACTGCCTCTAGTGTACATTTCTTTTGGAAACTGCAGTGATATGTACTTATTGGTACATATTTCATGGCTCGCTCAAAAGTGCACCAAGGTACGTTGATGTCGTGCGACCAGATTAAAAGTGTGTCTTTCTTTAAATGTGCATTATATGGACATTTATTGAATTAATAAATTCATTATTATTAAATTAGCTGAAACAACTAAATGCACTACTTGTTCTTAATGAACATTTCTATACTGGGGCTTTTGGGGCAGACCTTAATGACGTCAGCTTGGCTTGAATAAGATTTTCTAAACTCTGGTGCTTACAATTGATATGAACACAACCTGTTCTTAAAACTCAAAGTGAGGGCAGGGATAAGACAGAATCAAGTTGTTAAAAGAACATCATTGGGCATTAATGTTCAGAATGTGGAAGATAAACTTAACCACATTTAGCTTTAAAATACAGGTCATGACACAAGGACAATCCATTCTGCTGGTTTAGTGGTCAGTAAACTAAACGAAGCCAGACCAAGAGCTCTCTGACTCAAGCAGCACGTTGATTTAAACCATACTTACTCATCTAAGTCTCAATTGTGACTCACTTTGGCATCACTGGCTGCTTCGGCACAAGGAAATGTTTAAGTCAGAATATTGAATTTTCTTATAGTAAATAGATGTTGTTTTAGTAAGATGGAGTCATATGGCCTGTGGCTCTTCCTGTCAAGCTATATTATATACAGCCGCATTACATTTCTGGGATCATTCATTGTTCACATGCGAGCCATAATTAACCTTCACAGGGAGGGAACCGTTCTATTTACAGTGAGATTGAAAAGGCTGAGATCACATTAAACATTTGGGATGCAAAATGTAATTTAAACCTGGAAAAAAAGATTTTTAAATTACCATCATAGCTTCCATTTCCAATCTTTTTTTTCATCACATGTTGGGTAATGAATTAATGAAAATATGAATGACTAGCTCCCTGCTCATCCAAACAGTCATATGAAGTTCTTATGATGATTCATTATTCCAGGGATTCCCAAGATTCTTTTTGTCTAACTCATCTGTCCTATTTTAACATTTGTAAGTTTTATAAATCAGAAATTTAACAACACATTTGTCTATTTATGGATCTGATGTTGTTTCATGGTCACATAACATGCAGGTAAACAAACAAAAAAATACATATTGTAAATAACATTTATGTGTGCGTGTGTTAGTGTTGTCAAATGATTAATCGCAATTAACTGCATCCAATGTTAAAGTTTTTGTTTACATAATTGTGCATGTATGCTGTTTATTATGTTTATATAAATATATACATGGATGTGTATGTGTGTATTTTCAATTGTTTATTAAATAATAGATATATGTATTTAGAATATAAATTATATGGATGTATCTATAAACATGTAAATAAATATTTCATAAATATACACAGAACACACATTTTATACAAACACAAACTTTTATTTTGGATGCGATTGCTTGACAGCACTGGTGTATGTGTATATACACATATATAAACAAATGTATTTAATGTACGTAACATTTTATGATTTAATTAATTATTGATCAATACATTTAATTAATGTAATTTGTTGTTTTTTCAATTTTTATTAATTGATGATCTTTTCATCAACTCACAACCCTCACAGTTTATTTATAATATATATATATATATATACACATACATATGCATAATTTTTTTTTTTAATTCGTTTGTTTTCCTTTTAAAATTATGAAATTATAATTGCTTGTTAATTTTACAGTTTCATTATTTAATGAATTATTAGCTTTTCATCATCTCACAAACCTCTTGCAGTTTATTATTATTTCCCATGTTTATAATTTAATTAATTATTTTCATTAACTCACAAATCTCCCGCATTTCCCTCCTGAGCCAACAGGGGATAATATATCATATATTTTATTTTTTTTATTTGTCATTACCAAGTTGTTATCTTTCTAAAATCTGCTCAGTAATTTATAAAAGTTACCAAAAAATTAAAAATCTTGTTGAGCAACAAGTATAAGACTTTTAATGGTCCAGTGCCAGCACTATGTCAGACTGCTCAGTAAGTGGACAAGTCGGTATATTTATGACCCTCCCTATGACCTGCTTCAAACAGGGAGATCAGGGTAAATGTATTGCCCTGCCGCCACCAGTCCATTACTCTGACCTATAATCCATCCATCTCCCAGAACAGCAGAGCTATCCCACAGCAATGATGTCCAACACTCAAACCCTAAGCAGAGCGCAGAAAAAACAAAAAACACGGGGCTGGCACAACGCCCCCCACTGTATTTACAAACACAGCTGCTGCCATGGGACTCCTGATGAGGGCGTGACAAAGAAGGGGGCGCTTATAGTCAAGCTGACTGCACCAAAACATCTTCGAGCGCTGAGAGGATCAAGCACTGGCAAAGAGGTTACACGGAGACACGCAAGTTTTGCGAATGTTTTATTCAAAAAGTTTAATAAAAGTCGAAATCCTGTTTATATTCGACTTCAAAGCGACTATGAAGGGATCTATTTGCTATGCAGTCCAGAAGCAGAAATAAACAGACACATGCCAACATTCTGGGCATACCGTGGGGCCACTGGGAGGGGCCCGTGGGGCTAACTAGTACACACTATAAACACTCGCACATTGAGACGCGCCCTATACCACTACATCACCGCCTTCAAAATGAAGGACAAAGCTAAGTATGCTGTAAAAGTGTGTAAAAAGCAAAAACTTAACATAAACATAAATATACAACTAATTTTAATGAATTAATGATACAACCAATAACTTTGTGTAAGTTAGCTATGTACAGTGAATAAGGGTTAACTTTCCCTTAAGCCTATCAATGTATTTTTACGTTTAATGCTTTGTGGTAAAAGCTTAAAGCGCTTCAATAAACACTTTTTTCTATCTAATCTTTTAAAGTGAGAAGTTGTAAAGTATGGGAGGGAAGAGAAAGAGTGTGACGTAGTGACGCTCCAGGGCGGTGTTCTCACGTTTCCAAAAAAAAAAGAAAAGAGGGAAAACGCAAATACTGCTGTGGTACTACATCTGGAATACAGAGACTCGTGCTTTCTATAGTGGGATCTCATAGTAAAGGCAACCCAGTGTTTTCTTCCTGCTCTCTTTCGCTCTTCACGGATTTTTCCTCTCTCCCTCACCTGTAAGTTGGAGAACAATGGAAGTTTCTTTTTACTTTGATTCATTTATGGAATATTGCGCGTCTTTTCAGGATTTACTCAGCCACGTTTCTTTCTACTGTTATTTTCCTCCAGGAGACGTCCTAACCTTACTTAGCTCATCGTTTGTCTTTTCTCGAGAAGTTTGTTGCTTCATTTAAAGTGTAGGTTATTATTATTGCGATTCTTCCTATGTTTTTGTAAGTCTGTTATTTTTGTTGATTATATTATCATCAGTAGTTTTAGACTGTTAGTCCTAATATTTGTATTTATGCAAAGTTTTGTATTAAGTCATAGTCGCTCGCGGAGTTTTGCAACTGGTCTGAATGAAAACAAATGCTTTGGAGTTCTTCCTTTCTTTTCTTTTCGTCTGCTTCCGAAACTTAAATTCGTACTCGGCACGTATTTCATTTTATTTCTTATTTGCTCGCCTATCATAATCTTTACTTTCTCACGAGGGGGGAAAAACAGATAAACAGTTAACTTAAGACGTGACGAATAAAAGGCGGCACCTCGAGAGAGAAAAAGTGACGTGACTGCATGTGGGACGCGTGTTTTTCTGATAAATATAGATATTTAAATAGCTTTTCAAACATCGCAGTGTGATTGGTGTAATTATCAACGTAATATATCCACAATACAGATGTTTTCGATTAAAATGTAGGAGGAAAAAAAGAACGAAAATAGACAGGACTGAAGGAGTGTTTGGGTCGAGATGAGTTTGACCGCAGCGCGATCTGGTGGCCATGCGTGGATCTGCATGAGAAAACGGCTTCAAAGCCCGCCAGGTGTGGTGAAGGTAGAACCGAGCTTACTTTCTCTTTCTGTTCTCTTAGACAACCACCAAAATGCTGGCCATTCTGTTAGCAACGATAGTCTTGCATCTGACAGACCTTATCATTCTCTTCATTTCCACGTGCGCTAATGTGAGTATCATATTTGAGCTCTGACTGGCTTGAGTTTGCTTTAATGGGTCACATTTTTGAGCTAGAATTTAGTAATGGATTTGGTCAAGTGTAGATGTAATCATATGGGTGTTTCTTTATATATATATATAGGCCTGGAGAACACATGGAAATGTGAATTATGACCTCTGGTACCACTGCACACAAAACAATGGAGGATATCAGTGCACAGGGACTACTGATGCTGGTGAGTCTAAAATTCTTTGAAAAGTTCCATATGTATTTAAAAGTTCCAAAAGGGTGAAAACGCATCATCAGTAGTGCAACGAAATGTGTTCTTATATGAGAAAGAGAAACATATGATTTAAGAAAAGCAGCGATATATCGTTAAAAAGTGATGTTCGTTCTGCTTTTAGTGAGAACTTTTTTTGTTTGTTTCTTTACATCAGACTGGCTTCAAGCAGTTCAAGCCCTCATGGTCCTAGCCACCATTTTCAGCCTGATCTCCTTCATCATCTTCTTCTGCCAGCTCTTCACTCTTGTAAAAGGAGGTCGCTTCTTTTTCACGGCCGTCTTCCAGGTCCTCGCCAGTGAGTATTTTCTCATCAGATCTATTGTATCCCGAGGATCCTGTCTACATGTTTTTATTCTTTTTCTTTCTGTCTCCAAAAGGCCTGTTTGTGATGAGCGGGGCCATCATCTACACTGTGATGAGTCCGGAGTGGAAAAGTGACAGTGATACTTACGGATACGCCTTCATCCTGGCCTGGCTGGCGTTTCCTCTCACGCTCATCAGTGGCTTTATTTACATTGTCCTGAGGAAGAAAGAATGAGAGTTCAGGCCTCAGGGATTGTTGTAGAGCTGAGAACACTACTCAGATGACAGACTCTAACCTAACGGCCGTCTCCTCCAGGCCTGAATATTTACCCTAATGTGATCAAAGAAACTGACAGTTCATGAAGATTGAATACAGGCGAAGACACAGTGTGCATGACACAAAAAAGGTGTCTTTGGCTGGTGAGCCTATTTATATCCCTTTTATATGGCTTTTTTTTTTGTAAATAGTAATGCTATAAAGCGTCAACGAAGGCCCTGACTTTTTAAGATTTTACTCGAGGAGGAGAGATATAGGAAAAGCATCATTCTTTTTGTTTTGTATTGTGTGTTATAACCCTTTTCCAATATCGTGTTTTAAAATGTCATAATAAAGTGTATTCTTAAAGGGAATTCGTTGACGTCGACTTGAAATTTTCTCTTATATCCAAATGATATAACAATAAAACAAAGAATTGCGTGGTTTTGTGTTTGAAATTGTTTTGAAATGGTGCTATGTATTTACCATTGCTGAACTTTATAGTTAGATATACCTATAGGCTCAAATGTTGTTAAATCTCACGAGAGCATTTTATAACGCATTTACCTGTGATTTTATCGCTTTATGAGATGTCCTCTTTCTGTATTCTTTTTTGTTTGTTTAAGAAAAAAATAAATATCTAATTTTTTTTCATCGTCTCAATTTTTGAATATTTCAGGAAGTCTGTGACCTATTCAGAGTGACACATTTCAGACACATTTAGTGAGATACTGAATTATACTGTAATAGCGAGTTTGTTATTTTTTGGTGTTTAGCTAAAAATGCAATGTAGAAAAATCTGAAAGTCAGGCAATCTCCTCCCAAAAGGAAACATGGAGACTGGGGTCAGGCTTTCTGTCAGTAATGAAAAAAACAGATGTCATCTTAGGAGGATCAGAAACCAGAACGTGAGTGAAAAAAAAGGCAGTCTGAATGCAGTCACTGACAGAAAACGACTATTATGTCATTGTTTTTAAATGTGCTAGTTTTAGGGGGCAAACGAAAAACAAGAGTTACACTGGGAAAAACAGGAAAACATTCCCAGCATTCTCGTGAAATCCTGAAGCTACATTTAAGATGAAGGCTGTGCCATTTTTTTAATAGCTTATAAATTATATTAAATGTTTTTAATTGAGTTTTTTATAAAAGGTTTTTGACAATCAAAATGTATAAAGTTTTGTGTAAGAGGTTTAAAGATCAGGTTAGGGTAAATGGATAAAAAATACAATTTGTGTAGCATAAAAAACATGTCTATGGAATGTCCCCATAAAACACAGACATTGAAGTGAGTGTGCATAATAACAGCATAATCAAGCATATTAACACATTAAAATTATCAGTATAGGTCAATACCGGATAGACAATAAAATGAATAAAACAAAACTCTTGTTTGAGATTTATGCCTAAACATCCAGGAGCCATCAATGAAATTACTCTAAACTGATTTTTGTGAAGGTAAATAACATAATCAGGAACTAATTTGAAACAATTGTCAATGAAATGGTGATATACTGGTGAAATTCATGTAAAAACTACACCTGCGCAATCAGCAATCCAACAGTCAGAATTACTGTAAATGTTGATATTCAAACTTAGAACTCACTAAGTGGGACCAAATGAATAAATGAGTGAATAAATGAAAAACAGAAATTAACAATTGAATAAATAATATGCTGCATATAAATATTAATAAAAATATATAATACTATTATTTTTAAATTAATAATTAATCATGTTTATTGATAAATATAACCAATGACCACACGTCACATTTCAGCTGTTGTAGACTTGAGGACTAGATGGCGCCAGACACTTGTTTGAAGGTTCAATTGTTATCGGTTCGTCTCAGCTGGTGTCAAAAGATGACAAAAGAAGAGAAAACGACTTCATTTCGTAACTCTAGTTAGTCTGGTTAAGTAATGGTAATAATATCAACCCGTTATCAAACCTGTTTAAATTTAAGTTGGCCTATAACAGACATGGGTTCTGTAAACAGACACTGTCTAAAAGCGCGCCATGTTCTGACACAAATACTCTTTTAGAATTATTGTGCGTTCGACAATCAGTTTCTCCGTATGCTTTTAAATAAGTATCTTTTTTTCTGGTTGGATTATCTCAGCTCCCTTTTGTTTCTTTGAACTGTGAATTCGAGTATTGGCAAAATGCAATTATCAGTCACTACCCAGCAAACGCAAAACGTTATTACAACCTTTTAACAACGTGAAAAAAAAAAACGTTTTTTTTTACAACGTTGTTGTGTTTGCTGGGTAACTAAACATGCAGATATGGAAATAGCCTAGGCTTTTACCCACACAAAACCCAATTTTAAAGTTCATATCAACCCTCATTTACTTAAACACTGATGTGCTTCAACACTTTCTAAAAGCATCATTTGTTTTACACACTTCAGTCTTTTCTTAACACAACTCTTGTGCCATCAAACGTGCTCAACCAAGGCAGAGCATACTGATAACATATTGGCAATGTCAAGAAAACTCTAGGGGCCCATAAGGGTCTCACAGCTCCATTTCAAACGTGGTTAACCTTAGAGGTTATTTATCACCCAGTGGGTCATGAGGGTTGAACAGTATTTACAACAGGACATGGCGTCTTTCAGCTGGGAGTCAGTGGGATGTGTTTAAGGACTTAACAATGAAAAGGACATTGGATATGTTTGAAATATCACACTACTATTACTACTACTACAGTACACTGTGCACAGTATGCAACTTTTTATGTTTTGAGATTATCTACAACATCTGTAAGTTAGGCAGCATATTAATGCTATTATTTTAATGCTGTCATAAAGTCTTCAAAGGAAGCTCTAATTTATGAGTTAGAAAGTTATAATCATGAGCTTTCAGATCACTTTGATTAGAGCTACATGTAACTTTTATGGTTCAGTTTTTTTTTTAACATGCATATTTGAACCGTATACTCAATTGTGGTTCAGTACTATATTTTGTAAATTTTATTCTAAATAAAATAGGATATAGAAAGTAGTAATGCAGTCAGTCTTTTCTTTATTGGTTAAGCATTTAGATGTGCTAACATTTTAAAGCCACATGCCCGTTTCATCATGTGCTTAGCAAACATCTTGACATGGAGTTGAAGTAGAACGGAACTTCTGAAGGACCCAGCGTGTCCTTTCTTCTCCCGTGATCCCTCCTCTTTGATCCACGCTGGCCCACATCAGCCGAAGGAAACGTGAAAAGAGCATCTCCGGTCAGCCGGGAACCCTCCCCTCGCCGCCCCTCTTTCAATGTAACGCCTTTTCATCCCAGCCGTTCGTCTCCTGGAACAAAAGCAGTCCATTTAGATCTTAGTAAATGATATAGAAAGTAGGGAAACGGCGTATATTCAGGCCGGATTTCATCATGCCCATAAATCTCAGGCAAATCAAAGCCCGGCCCCTCCTGGTTTCTTTGTCTTGCTAATACACATTAGGCTGCGGCTGGCTGGTCTCTTTGACCGAGGGTCGAGCGGCTACAGATGCACATCTCCGACGCCTTTGAACTCTGACCCCGCCACTTAAACCAGGAGTGGAGGAAGCTCTGAGCACCCAGGAATCTCTCTGCTCCACTTCCAGCCTCCAGGGAACTGAGACGTGGCAATCTGAATCCTGATGGCGAGGAAGATAAGGGAGATATTGGAGTTCGTCTACTCTTAAAACCCTACAAGCTGGCACCAACAGAGGGATAATAACCCTGCTGCCGGCAAGGATAGGAATGCATTTCACAGAGAGCGTGGAGAAGAGGCTTTTTCAGAGGCGCTAAATAACCCATCTTGCAGACCCTCACTTTCTTTTCTTCTGGGTGACCTCTTCGCCTTCCGATTCAGTTCGCGAGTTAGGCAGCGCTGAAAGGGGACAAAGCATTCCTCCACAGTCAGCTAAATTGAGTGATCTGGGGAACGTTTCTTGCAGCCGTGTTCTTTAGCTTTATGACTTTGAAGAGCTCAGAGGAGCTTTCTGTTCCGCGGACAGCACTACTGGCTCGTCCTTGCAAGCAATGGAAACAAATGGCCTAATTAACTGGTGTTTTCCAGACCCAAAGAAATGCTTAGTTCTAATTCGGATTAAACCTAAAACAACGACTTTGCCAGCACAACATAAGAGGGAGGACTTTTTGCAAAGCTTGATAAACTACATCAATTATCACCACAGAGCTATTTTTGTAATGAGTCTTCATTACAAAAATAGTAATGGCTAAGTTTGTGTGAAAACACTACACTAAACAGCTGTTTCTCTTTGCACCTCACACATTCTCACTCTTTCTCAGGTGGAATTGCTCAACTTGTTTTCAAAATATATATTGTATGTGTGTGTCTTTATATATGCATAATAATATACACATTACACACACAAATATTATGTAAACAAAAACCTTTATTTTGGATGCTGTTACTCACAATTAATTGTTGCTCAGCCCTAAAATTACAAGCAAAATATGTCAATTATTATTATGGATAAAAATGTAATTAAATCATTTTCATTATCAAACCACAAATCCAGTCAGAAGTAGCACAGACATATCTCTAGCAAAATTATTGTGGTTTTTTTTTTTTTTGGTCAAAAATCATTAGCATATTAAGCAAAGCTCATGTTCCGTGAACATATTTTGAACATTTCCTATCTTAAATATATAAAAATTCAATTTTTAATTGGTAATATGCATTGCTAAGAACTCCATTAGATAACTTTAAATACAATTTTTTTGTATCTCAGCCAAAAATGACCTTATCCTAACAATATCTGAATCTCAAAAAATGGACCATTATGACTGGTTTTGTGGTCGAGGGTTACATATATTAATGACTTTTACTTGATTAAACACACACACACATGCTGTATGCCTCTCAATTTGCACAATTTCCTACTACATAATACCTGTATGACCTACTACTTCCGGCCAGATACTGAATTGTCAACACAGTTATTCCCTGGCAGTGAATCACTGATGCTGTAGATCACATGACAATGAAAAGAATACAAACGCAGTACCTCTGGATTTTATAACACACGCACTTTTATGGCCGTACATTCTCAGACATTATGCCATTTGGTATGCAGCCACAGAATAACATATTTTTAACGATTAGATTGTCTGATTACGTGTACGTTCACACAAACCAGCTCTCTTGTTTTGTTCTTGCACGACTGCAGCAGAATCAGGAGAAATGTTGAGCACAGCTCCTACAAGCTGAGTTGTCTGTAATCCTCTGGTTGCGGGTGGTGCGGGCGTCTGTTCTGTGCCCTAAGATTGTAATTATGGATCTTTACGTCTCTCTTATTTTCTCTCCACATGTTCTAACTGAAAGTGGCAGCCTGGACTTCAACTTCATGCTTTAATTAGGTTTACCACATCTTAACTGCATTAACTCATATAGAATACCACAAAAATGTATTATCAACGGGCATGTACAACATATTTGTTTGTATATATTATCATTTAAGGTGGAACTTTACCTTATTGAAATGTTAAAATGTTGCTCTCCTATTTCGTTTCGAAACTCCTACTCCATTTCTGCAGTTTAGGAAAAGTAACCTTTACAGTAACTTTTTTTGTTTTTTCAGCTGTTTATTCACATGACTTTCCCCCACTGCTCTGCCATATTCATGACCAACAGTGGGCCAATGTAATGGCATTAAATACAAAACAATTTGCAATACTCTTGTGTGTGTATTCTGTATGTCTTTTCATTTAGAAGAGCTTTGAGTGTGCACACAGAAAAATACAGAATTCTTGTTTTCTTTCACCTCTTCTTCAACCACAAATGAAATGAACAATTCAAAAATGTTTATAATGCATTTGTATATTTATATTCCTATTTTACTCAATGAAACAGTATTCTAGTGTCTAAATGCAGAAGAAATAGCTGTACGCTTTCCTTCTTCTTCTGGGCCTGTATTCGTAATAACTTTAAGAATCCTCTCATTTCTAATTTCTAACTAGGAGTTGTATCTTAATGATTCAGGACCAATCATGAGAGTAACTCTGAGTCAGAACAAAACAAAAACTTTTCTTTTTTTTAAGGAGCCCCTTTGATCTTTTAAAGACTGTGATTGGTTGGTTGTCTAAAAAGAAAATAAAAAAGCACTTTTAAGGTTAAGGTCTAGTCTAAGCATTCGGTTTGAAATTTCCGGCATGTTTTTCCTGTTTTACTGTTTCTCTCTCACGCACACACACTCACATCATGTGTACAGTATATATATACAGGTGTTTCTTCAAATAGGTGCACTTTGAGCCTTGTGAAGTTGAAAAAAAAACTTCAAAAGTTACATAACACAGACTCACAAGTGTAAATAATCTGTCTAGTTTTAAGATCTGTAAAAGTCCAAACTAAGATTACAAGAGAAATTGTTAATATTTGTCATTTTTTCCAACCTGTAATGAACAAATTTTCACCACATCTCAACATATAGCTGTTATTTAAAAATATAATAACTTATGCCACTTAAGAATTGTCCATAATT
>JAUMHR010000045.1:4350360-4363894 GCA_032361145.1 Enteromius fasciolatus
TTAAAATGCGTTAAAAAATTTAACACGTTATTTTTTGTGTAATTAATTAATCTAAATTAACGCGTTAAAGTCCCGGCTTTAATATATATATATATATTTAGAAAATATTGACATGTATATATTTATATTCACACAATTTATATTATTTGCATATATTTAAAATTTAACCATAACTTTTTTAAATGTATAAATAAACACGCAGAGATGTGTATATAAACATAATAAATATACACAGCACACACACGCACATTATGTAAACAAACCTTTATTTTGGATTCAATTAATTGCGATTAGTTGTGTTTAGTTTTACTAAAATAATTAGAAATAAATAATTTAAAAAAATAATCAGTTTAAATGTAAATATCTAATTAAGCAATGGATCTTGATTTGAATGTAAAACTTTCTAAATATATTTAAAAACTGCTGCCTTCAAGCAAGTGTCCAGATCTTTTTGTTATTAACTTCTGGTGTAGATATCTACTCTTTCCAAATGAGACAAAATGTTTTGTAGCTGGTTGGGTTGCGTTTTCAAAGCATCATCTCTGGAACACAAGGTGCGTTGTGATCGTGAACGCTGTCTCTTCTCTCACTCAGTGTACTATGAGGGTCTTCAGGACAAACTGGCGCAGGTGCGTGACGCCCGGGCGGCACTCAACGCTCTGAGAGAGGAGCACAGGGAGAAACTGAGACGGGCTGCTGAAGAGGCAGAGAGACAGAGACAAATACAGCTCGCCCAGAAACTGGAGATCATGAGGCAAAAGAAACAGGCAAGCTGCTGTTCTTTAGAGTCTGTGAATCGTGTGATGACAGAAACCTGACTGTGCTACCTGATTGGTTACTGCAGGAGTACCTGGAGATGCAAAGACAGCTGGCAATCCAGCGTCTGCAGGAGCAGGAGAAGGAGAGACAGATGCGTCTGGAACAGCAGAAACACACCATTCAGATGAGAGCACAGATGCCTGCCTTCTCTCTGCCTTACGCCCAGGTGTGCCCTGCTGCATTTGACTCATTCGTTGACAGGGAATCAGTCAGGGTTAATACTACACACATTATGTTAATTATGTTATCTTTATAAATGGGTCAAAGTTTGCTTTTTACTGAGATTTCTAGTAAAAAATATTTTCTCCCCGTTTTTGTTATATGTTCTGAAATGGCTAAAAAAAATTAACAAAAACATTTGTATTAAATGAACACAAGCAAAATCTATAATCTGATTTATTGTTGGTTATTTTCATTATTGATAGTTTTCGATTTGATCTGTCAGTATTTATAATGTGCCGTCTGGTGCTTGTAGATGCAGTCGCTGCCTCCTAACGTGGCAGGAGGGGTGGTGTATCCCCCCGCTGGCCCTCCCAACTATCCTGGCACGTTCAGTCCTGCTGGCTCAGTGGAGGGGTCGCCCATGCATGGAGTCTACATGAACCAGCCCGGACAGACAGCTGCCGGTGGCCCGTACCAGGCCATGCCTGTGTCAGCTACAGGTCAACCAGACATCTTCTGTCTTTATCTCTCCGTTTAAATATCTGTTTAGTGAATAAACCACATCGGCATCAAACGTGGCACTTTATTTAATCATTTAATTCACTCTCTTCTAGATCCCAACATGGTGAACGCTTACATGTATCAGACTGCAGGCGCCAGCGGGCAGGCAGCCGTCCCCGGACAAGTCCCTCCCACAACCACCCCTGCCTACACTAACTACCAGCCCACACCTACACAGGGCTACCAGGTGAGGAGATGTGTTTCAAGATCAATTTACCTCTTCACATTTACATAAAATCACAATTAACTACATTTTTTTTTATAAAGTTCCCAGTATCTATTTCTTCATGTTTGGCATTAATGTGTGGATGTTTTTATGTTTTGTAGAATGTAGTCTCTCAAGCACAGAGCTTGCCCCCGATGTCCCAGGCTCCCCCCACCAACGGCATTGCCTACATGGGCTACCAGCCATACAGCATGCAGGTACGTTTACTGTATGTGTAAGATGTACGCTCCACTGTGTCAGATTGCAGCTTGCGTCTTCCGTTTCAACCGGTATGTCTTAGATCTGATGTTATTCCCTATTTACAAAAAGCCATCTGGGATGGAAAGTTTGGAGACTGTCACTGATTGCTTTAAACTTCTGCAGAATATGATGACCGCTCTTCCAGGACAAGACCCCAACATGCCTCCCCAACAGCCCTACATGCCTGGGCAGCCGCCTATGTACCAGCAGGTCAGCATTTTAATGTAGAAACATTGTATTTGTGTGGAATAGCTTACTAATGTCTTACCGTTTCAACAGGATTTGTATTTTTTTTTTGCAGTGTGCCTTCTATACCTTCAACTTCATACAAAAAAAAACCTTGAACTATTTTATTAATTTGAAAATTCTCAAATAAGCATGAAACATGACTAATTATTTTCAAGATGATAACTTTAGGGCCACAGAAACTATTGTAGTTTGGAGGAACTAAATTAGCTCATACTTCAGAGTACAAAGGGCAGGGAACTATTGGTGATTTAAGTGTAAGCCGATACGAAAACGCCCTCCCCCGCCATGATTTAAAAGCTGTGTAAACATATATACTGTGTATACATTGTACAACCTTGTTTCAACCTTTTATCAACCTTTTTTTTTTTTTCGCTGGGAAATAAATAGGAAAATTACTTTTAGATTCCCGTGCCTTTTGTAAAGTGTGCACAATTTTTTTTTTTTTTTTAACAGATGGCTCCCCCCGGCGGTCCGCAGCAGCAGTCACAACAGCAGCCGGTGCAGGCTCCTCCCGGCAGTGCAGAGGCTCAGCTCATTTCATTTGACTGATCATAGCTCATCATATGCCTTTACCCACCAGGTCCAGCACACTACATTCAACCCCCCCCTCACCCCGCACATGCTCTGGCTTCACTATATGCTCCACAGATACCGAAGGTGTACAGATATTCTAAAAGCATTTGAGCCCCCCTCCTCGCTCTGTCTCTTTAAATGAAGGAGGAGAGGCTACAAATGGAGCTGGTGGAGAACCTTAGTCTCTTAACTGGATGAATCGCACAAAACCCAATGTCTAGATCATATTTTACCCCGAAACAAAAAAGAAACACATTTTAGACCATTACATTGTGACATCAGTTTAAATGACTTCTCGTAATAGGAAAGCAGAAAATGGGTATTTTATATTAACTGTAGTTACATGGTAATAATTGTTGTACTGCCTTGATTTAAACATGACTGTATATCAGTAATGAGATTCAACTTCGACACATGGGAGTTTTGGTGGAAATATGATGAGTGATGATGCAAAGAATCTCAATGGTCATAGAATAAAATAGCTTTTTTGTGTGGATGACATTAGATGGTCATAGTTTGGTAAATCATAATTAGGAAATAAGTTGAAAAACATCTTAAAAATGATAAAAACCACATCAAAACTGACAGTATTCCTGTTGTTTTATAATTAATGTCATAGTTGACCTTTAAGTAAAATAATCTTTGACGTAATCTTTCACGATGTTGCCGTTTCATCAAAGAAGTTTCACCAAAACTTGGGCGGCAGATATGAGATTCTATTAAAAATATGATCTAGACGTGTTGTGAGATTCATCCTCGCTAGATTTCGGCGAACGTAGTTCTTCCTTCTGAAACTGAGGTGAAGCTGACGTGAAGTTAGCCATTCGTACCATAGAGAAACAAACACCATGCGATTCAGAAAGACATAACCATCCTTTGTCTCATATTTTTCTAAGATGTGTTTGCATGAGTGAATATGTAACAGCCTCTTTTTGTTGTTTTATCTTGGGTTAAGAGGCTTGCTGTCTTCAGCAGAGGTCATCATAGCAGCTCCGATTTGCTCTTAAATGCTGTAAGATCACGTGACATTCCAGCGCTGGTTTCCATGTATGCTTCCGAGGCGCTGCGTTTAGGATCAGTGTTGTGCAATCCTCACTAATGGTTTTCTGCGGTAGATGGTGCGAACTTTGGCTCCTGTTGTAGAATTAACAGCCAATGAGATGTCAACTTTACTGCCATTTGCATATCGCCAGTCTAATGGAAACGAATAGGCTGGTGTTCCCAGATACTGCATGGAAGTTTGTCACGTCTCTTTGCGGATCTTTACAGAGTGGCATAGCCAGGGGTTCAGACCTAGAACTAGACCAATCCATCGATCTCAAAGCCGAGGTATCATTACCAGTTAATTACTGTAACATTGAGTACTGGGTCAATGGCGGACAGAGGAAGTCTATTTTTAGGCAGCGGTTGTAAAAACTGTTGACGGCCTGTGGATGGTTTTGATGGATGATGTGAACGCTGCATGTTTGTAACACACACAGAGAGAGAACCGGTGACGTCTGTAACCCCTTTAATATCATCTTTGTTCCATACTGATCCGCCTCATGTTAAAAAGAAGTCCTTTTAAGATCATATTTAATAAATATCTTGTTCTTTTATTGGTCATACATTAGTGGAAATGTTTTTGTTTTTTTCTCATCTCTATAGGTATGTGCACAATAAAACATTGTCAATCTGTTTGTGCGTGTGTGTGTGTGTGTGTGTTTTGAAGTGCAGGCAGGATAAGAAAGAGACCTATTTGATCCTGGACACTGGATGTTCTCTGAATGAACAGATCTCCTACAGTTTTCTGAAGACAAGGCATTTGTTACTCTCGGGCATCTCCATCTGTTGAATAACATGCCAGACAGAGATTTAATCGCTGGTTTTAAATATGAAACTATTTTTTTTAATGAAATTTAAGAATATCCTGTCACATTTCATCTCTAAATCATAAGATAGACATCAGGAATTAAATTTTACTTGAAGAAAACCATTAAGATGTAGTGCTTTTTATAATATTTTATTAAAACCTCCCAAATCTTCATTACTGTTACACAAAAACATTTTATTACTTATTATTGCAGTGTGAATTAAATGTAGTATTAAATGTAAACGCTGTGATTGTAATTAGGGTGCAATTTATGAGGGGGTGTATTTGCCAAATGATTCACAAAACACGCTTTGAAATCCCGCTCTGAATCAAATGATTCGCTGCAAGTGATCCGATTAGAGCGCTTCGAATCTCTGAGCTTCAGTAAGTTTTCTTCTGGTGGTACGCTTTCTGTCGTATTAAAAGCATTTCGTTTCACTTACTTGACTTTAAAGACGGATTTACCATGAGATCATTTTTCATGACCTCTTTTTTTTCCCCTCAAATCGCATCCTGATTGTAATCTATTCTAATTTAAATAACAAAACCAAATGAGAGGATTTTATAAGATTATGGAAATTGGAATTATGGGACAAAATCAATCAATAGAAATATTTGATGTTTTTTTTTATTATTATTTTAGGGATGAATGCGATCTGGACATGTTTTGTAAGATTTACCCAAATGTTTCAGTTTTAACAGGTGATTTTAGTATCCCTCACCATTCGTTCCATCCTCATTCCGTTGCTGAACGCCAGCTGTCTGAGCACATCGACGTCTGGAAGACCCCAGTCCGGATTCCTATTGACAAAACGGGGCAAGACAGTGGGTTTGTAAGCTGAAAAACGTCAACGTATCTTCATGCGTTAGTAAATACCAATATATTGAATCTTAAAAATATCAAATAAAGAACGGTGAGTTTGAAAACCCACATCTGGCGTAATGTCTGGTCCAGTTGTTCATTGCAGATTGGTGTGATTGTTCCGTTGATCGCGTACGGCTGAGACACATTTCAATACTTATGGTTATGTGGTGATGACTCCGTTATCTAAAACGTCACATGAAAATGATACGATACTCAAACTCACTCCGTAAGTCATTAAAAGGCCGTTCTGTTTCAGCATCTGCCCAGAGCCCTTAAACACACCCTGTGAATACAAGACTATATTAATGCACTCTAACACTTTATTTGAATACAATGCAGGTTTTTAAAAGGAATTATTCATTCATCATTTTATTCCAAATGTATATGTGTTTCACATAAATGCTGTGCTTTTGAGCAATTCCTTAAAAAATACACAAGTATGAAGCAGCGCTGATAAAAATCAGAAATGTTTCTTGATTAATGTGATTTCTGAAGGATCATGTGACACTGAAGCTGGAATAATGGTGCTGAAAATTCAGCTTTGCATCAGGTAAAAAATTACATTTAATTATATATTTGTAAGATGTTTAAATTTTACATTTAAAATATAAAATGAGTTAAATTAATCTAAGAAACGCAGCTTTGGTGAGCATAAAATACACTTCTTTCTAAATCACCCGACTTTAAATATTTAGCTTAATAAAGTTACTTATTTTTCATAGTCCATTTATTTTTATATATATATATATAAGTCTGCTATATACAAAAAAAAAAACAATTTATGTCATAAATCGATATCGCCTCATACCTCTGCAGTTCTGAAGGGGCTGTACTGGAGCAGGTTGATGGCTATAATAAAGTCACAGGAGCTCTGTGGAAGTCCTGCCCATTTCTCCCAGGGTTGACTGGCATCCAGGTACACCGGCTCCAGCACTGTTTGTGCTTTAGTGGCCCCTATATAAGCTCTGATGCTGCAGCAGAGACACCACAATACAACCCCTTCTCTTATGATGACATTTGTAACTACACAGCAACGAAGAAATCCTCCAGCGTGCTGTACCTGTCCCGTGCGTCCTCCCTGATGTCCGATGGCTGCCATGTAACGAAGGGCATTTCCCGAGCGAAGTGCACCACATGCTGCCCTGTGCCTGATCCCAGCTCGAGTCCGAACAGCTCCCGGTGAGACTGATCCTCCAGAAGCTCCCGGAGCACCGACAGCAGGCCGTCCTGACTGCGCTCAGCTGCAGGAGAGAGCAGCATGATCTGCAGAGGAAAGCAACATTTAGTGGACTCTTGCTAAATGTTGACCATATTTCGTTGTGTATGCCATGCTGCTGAGACCCACGCTGCTCTGGTGTTGCTCGGTGAAGGCTGAAGCACCAGCAGATGGTTCAGGAGATTACCTGGATAAGAGGCTTCCGTCTGCTCCTCCCCTTCAAGTTCTGCACAACCACAACACTCAGAGAACCAAAGCAGACATATCATATTTATCTTGGAAATTTTGTGAGGTGATAGTTTGTGTTATCTGCACAATGTGACTCTGAAATTCCTGATGTGACCATTGTTATAACACAAAAATCACATTTTGAGCTATAAACATTTTCACACAAGTGAAATAAACTCCATAATAATTATCCACGGAAATTTTCTGTGGGTTTTCGGAGGTTGAGTGGTCCAAGATTGGTTTCTTGACTATTTATTTATAGGCTTATTTACTGATTGGTTAGCTTGCCGAGTGATTACCTCTATGTAACCACTGCAGTATTTTTTTTTTATGGTTTAAGCACAGTGGCCTTTTAAGGGTCTTTTTAATAAGGATTATGAGAGACTGTCCTAGAAGAACCTTAGTATTGTATACTTAATTTCATTTTATTTAAAGGAAGCCGTAATTTTCACAAATAGCTCCGATAAGTAAATAAATACATTTAAATAATAAATTTTTACCCGTGGCATTATTTCATACATTACATGTTTGTTACTAGAGACTTTTATGTAATGCGCCTCAGTTAAGTGACTTTTATTTTAAAATCCGTTGTATGTAGATTTTTATGTAACATTTTTGTCCATTGTTTTCTGAAGCTATTTGTCTTTAAATTAACATAACTATTTGAGAGAAGGGGTTGTGTAAAACAACGTAACAGGAGGACTGTTTTAAATAAAGTTTTGTCCCTTCGTCGCGATGCATTGTGGGTAGGTCAGGAAGAGCCAGTGGAGGACGCCATGTGCTTCTGCTAGAGGAGGTCTGACAGTCAGTGTCGCGCTGTGTTTTGTGAAGTGGCCTGTCGTTTTGTAGCCTTCACTGAACGGTTAGTCGTGCTCTCGGGTCATCATGTACTGCAGCAGGTACTGCGTCCGGATCGCGCTGCGGACCGCCGCGAACACACACCGGTAAGAGCCTCACAACCCTCTGCGTCTCCCGCGCTCAAGGACAGAGAATTTACCAAGAATACTTAACAGAGTAGAGGTGTCAGCAGTGTCGATGTCAGTGAAACACACATAAACATACTATTAAGACCTAACAGCGCTCGGATTTGACCTGTGATGTGCTCAGATACGACTCTCGCATCTTTATCCTGCAGCAGGTCTGAATCTCTCTACTGCAAAACTGTGCGTGTTATAGCGTAGTTCATATAGGCTACTGTTTTCCCTAACGCTTACTTGATAATGCTACTGTACCAAGATGAGCGTGTATCGGTGTAAGGTCACGTGACTCCATGAATGTATAATCTCTGTACATTTCTAGTGGTGGTCAGCTGATAAAAAAACCGTGTGCCGACATGTAACGGAGATCACACTGAAGACCTGGTATGGTAAAAAGGTTACAATTAAGAAGCCCTTACTTGTAGATCTTAATCTGTTTTTGAGTCACTAATTAAATGCAATCACATCTGTGACATTGACCATGTGAACTCCTGGTTACTAAAGGTCAGCAGTAGATAAACGCGAAATAAACCCTTAACTTAGTATTTTTAGCTGTAGGGGAGTTATCGCTAATAACCTTTTAGTTATAATTAAGGATTTAATGGTTTGCTGCAAAATGTCAGAGATGTTGTTTCTTAAAGGAGTAGTTCACCCACAAATCTTGTTTACTTGCTCTCATCTCCAGTACTTCCCAACCTGTATGAATTCCTTCGTTCTGCCGAACACGAAGAAAGATTGTAACTAAGACCCATGACTTACGTAGTGGGTTTTTTTTCCTACCATGGAAGTCAAATTTGACCCAAAACAGCCTGGTTTGAGCGTTTGTCAAATAATATTCCTTTAAATTGAAGCTCAAGATGCTTTCTAAAGCCGTGCTGGAGGACATGCTCAGCAGGTTTATGTGAGGAAAGCATGCAGCTTTTCGCTCGTGTTGTAATGCTTACAGTATGTTGTGCAAAAAAAAAAAAAATGAAGAGGTAAGAAATAAAGATATTTTACATGAAATCTGAGAGCCATCTGAACCTCCATGGACTGCAACACAACTAGCACATTCAGGTAGAAAAGCATTGTTAAAAATAGTGTAAATTGTAAAATATTAGGCTATTAGAATTTAAATGAAGAAGTTTCAGCATCACCTACTCCGTCTGCTCGCATTGTCTTTCAGAAATGATCCTGAACTGCTGCTGTTTTGCTCAAGAGAGTAGCTGCGCTGTTAATGTTGCTGCTTCGTGTGCTCACTATTGTTTGAATGGACTCATTTCAGACACAGCCTACAGAGGGCAGCACTGTGTGCCCTGCGGACGCTCAAGACCAGCCCGGTCAGTCCGTCTGATGCCATTGCAGCACCTTCTCTTGATGGGATGCCCAAGCAGTACTCTCCCAAAATCCAGCAGCTGGTCAATGACATCGCCAACCTCACACTCATAGAAGTGTCTGACCTCAATGAGTTACTAAAGGTGACACCAGCCGACTGTTACAACATACTGCAGAAATCCAGTTAAAAATACTTACATTTGTATAGGGACACAAGAAGTGCCCTTGTATTGAATGAGCACTTGTAATGCTCTTCGAACCTTAATAGTACATTTATAAAAAAGAGCAACTAATATTAATTCTATAAATAGACCTTAAGTGTATCTTTTGTTAACTTAAAGGTGATTTAGTTCTTCGCTACATGTGATGTTGCTGAATCTGTGATTATTCACCGTGTTGCCCAGCTCTGACTGTGTGGTCATGTTTACTGAAAACACTGATTTTAATTTACTTTTTTTTTTTTCGTTCCTGTCAGAAAACTCTGAATATTCAGGATGTTGGAATGATGCCCATGGGCTCAATGGCAGCAATGGCTGCTGCTCCCGCTGCTGAGGTAAAGTGTTGCTGTTTTTAGGAACTTGGAGTAGGGCTGTCAAAATGAATGAGAAGCTCGATTTGAATTTTGTACTTAAATATTATCAGTATTAAAATTATTTTTGTTGGGGAGAAAAAAAAAAGCTTTTGGCTTGAAGCCACAAGAGGGCGCATCGAGAAAAATATGATGTTTCTTCAAAGCAAAAAAACCCCCAAAAATCTTAACGAAACCCCGATTATCTTTTGAAATAAGTGCATAACGTTTATTAACAATATAGAATTAAGTTGCTTAATTGGAAACAAAACGGCGTCATGTGTGTAAGTATAGTTTAATACACAGGACCGAAAACCAATCGCACAATTTTTTTTTTTTTTTAATGTAAAAACGAGATGAGTGGCTTTCTAAATATAGCAGTTTCTTGTGAGTGCAGCGGTGATAGATGTGCCTTTAGAAAATGCATTAAATACGCGTTCTGTGTGAACGGCTTGGTTTCAGTTACATAAACGGCATCTTCTCTGCATTGATGTTCTCTTATTTCGCAGTATTTTGAAGAAACAGGCCTGCCTCCAGGTTCAACTGGATAGGCTTAAAATCATTAAAATAGAATGACACCTTCATCATCATTGCATCTATCTCATCTCTGCCTGATACACCTCTAAAACTGTGCAGCTTTTTTTATATTTAAATGTTTTCGTATTTTTTCATAGAAACTGAAACCTGGTCTGATTTCTTTCTTTTTTTTTTATTTTCTTTTTTTATGACTGACAAAAGTTTTGGAGTCTGTGTGTAAACGTAATTGACATTAGGTGAGGTTGTATTTATATTTCAAGGTGTGAACATTTCAGTCTCCGTGTGTGAGTTTACCAGAAACCAGAAGCTCCCTCTAGTGAATGACAGCTAAATGTACAACCCTTTTACCCATTTCGATGTACGTTACCCGTTTGTAAATGTATGTTTTATGTAATTGTAACAATTGTTGGTAAACAGATTTTTACTGACCATGTTGAGAAAAGGGCTGAAATGATTGTGTGTGAATGTAATGGTAGCGCTTGTGAGGTTTTTGCTGTAATGTTTAACTGAATTTGCAGGCAGCAGAGGAGGAGGCGACCCCTGCAAAGAAAGAGAAAACCCATTTTATAGTGAAGCTGACAGAATTCAAAGCAGCTGACAAAGTGAAACTGATTAAAGAAGTGAAGAATTGCATGGAGGGTCTGAATCTTGTACAGGTGAGATGTTTTTAAGTATTATGAAGTAATGATGTGAGGACTTTTTTTTTTTTTCAGTGCTATTAAAACTCTTATAATAATAATTTTAGTCTCTTGGCACACATCAGTTGCTTTCTGTCATTTATTTTCATTGTCAAAATGCTGCAGACAGCAGTGCGGCTCACTAGATTGTGTTATACATGAACGTGACTTGATTTCTAAAGGACTCAGATTACAATGATATCTTTTTTTCTTTCTTCTTTTTTACCTCTCAATTACAGGCCAAGAAGCTTGTAGAGTCTCTACCGCAGGAGATCCGGGTGAATGTGTTCAAAGACGAAGCAGAAAAGCTGAAAGCGGCACTAGAAGCAGCAGGAGGCACTGTGGTGCTGGAGTGAATATCTGCGCCGGCCCTTCACCTCATCACTTGTTACCTGTCAGTCATCGTCTTGTTCTGTTTTTGTTCTTTTTTTACAAAAAAAGATAAAAGGAAATAATGCCTTTATGATGACCGCTTGGTCCACAAGAGGTGGTTGAACATACAGACTGAACTCTAACAGGCTCTCGGCCTGCAAACGCACCACCCGTCACTCCTCCACCTGTCTCTCAGCTGCACATGTGCTGTCCTCGGCAGGATGGATGGAGCTGGTCTGTCTCTTTGATACCGGGGCTGCCCTGACAAAGGGATGCGATGCTATTGCTCGTGGTTAAATAAACATGTTCTACCATAATGTGTATTCTGACTGATCTCAATTCCCTTTAAAGGGAATCTACTTTTCCATTGTTTTTGTAGTTAAACGTGCACTAGACATCTCGTCTCACACATGACACTTTTCTAAAATGTGGCACTCAAGTTTAATTTTTTAAATAATGGTTCTCTCTCTGAGTTTTTGTTTTTCACTTTTTTCTAAACTAAAATACCTATTCTGTAGGAATAAACATGCTGCTTAACATCTCCTGTGTTCAACAGTGAAAAATATCGGTTAGAGACAACATGACAGCGAACAAAAGAAGCCAGTTTTCTTTTTTTTTGAGGGATCTTGCCAGGTAAGCATTTATTTGGTAAAAACTGGTCCGAGACTTTTAATTTATCAGCTTCAGGATACATCCAATCAGATGGTTTCTGAGTAACTTTAAGATTTTTTTTATTTTTTTATTCATCCGATATCATGTAGGCCTTCAACATTATATTGCGCTCTCAGAAATAAAGATAAAAAAGCTGTTGCTGGGACGGTACCTTGTCAAAAAAAAACAGGTTTGCACCTAAACGATATGTTTTGGTGCCCTAAAGGTAAGTATTAGGTACAAAAGTGTGCCTTTTGAGGTACCTCCCCAGTGACCGCTTTTGTACGTTTATTTCTGAGTGTAGGGATGTCTTAATATCTTATTACACTCTTCATGTTTATTGATTTCTACAGACACATATGCTAACAAGACCAAGGCTAATGTGAGTCACCAGGAAAACAAGCAAAACTCAGTGTGTTTGCGCATTTCATTTAGAAGCTCCAAAAAACAACAAACATGATAAACAAGTTTAATAATTGATCATGTAAACAGAAATCTAGTGATCTCTCGGTCAGCTCAAGAGATTCCCGTCGGTTCACTCTGGATGCAAACACAGTACCTCCAGCTCTCTAAGAGTGATTCAATGCAGTGACTGGATCCTGATCATTCAGACAGGTTTGATGTACCAGGTGTTGTGTAGAGAGAGCATTCGTGGACACTATTACTGGGAGATCGAGTGAAGTGGGCAATATGTGTGTATATCAGTGTCATATAAGAGCATCGGCAGGAAGGGAAATGGTTATATGAGTGTTTTTTGGACATAATTCCTCCAGTTACTCATTCTTTCACAATAACAAACGGACTGGTCTCCCTGTGGCGTCCATCAGCTCTAGAATAGGAGTGTATGTGGATCACAGCGCAGGAACTCTAAATAAACGGTTCAGACCACATTCACTCAGCGCCTCTGTCCTGGGTTTAATGTTGGTCTGGCTCATCCGTGAAAGTGTTGCTGAATCAGAATAGATTTGAGAGCGATTCTACTCATAATTCTTTAAGTTGCAGGATGAATTATTAACAGCAAAGGTGCTATATGGCGCTATCTCTTCAGGATCACTAGAAACTTAAAAGCAGTTTGAGACCACTGTTATAGGGTATTTTATGTTATCCTGTATCCTTGAGTACCTCAGATGGAAAAACAGACTTTTTTTCTTTTATTAGATTTCTTTTTACAAAATGCGTTGCTTTAAAAATGAAGAGCCTCTTCATAAAATGACTTTGTCTTTTTAAGATATCTTGTGAGAGATGTGTCTGTCTCAACAGGATATATGTGATCATTCACAGTGTGTTGTTTTCAGTCACTGTGGTCTCACAGCGTCCTCTGCTGGTCTGATTCCAATATTCCTTCCAGTCCAACATTTACCTGATTGTGGTTTATATACACTATATTACCAAAAGTATTCGCTCACCTGCCTTTACTCATTCTATGAACTGAAGTGCCATCCCATTC
>JAUMHR010000045.1:4407463-4418716 GCA_032361145.1 Enteromius fasciolatus
GTTGTAGATTCGTCCAGTAGTATACAGAGGCATCTGATGGACGCAGGTTAAGCCCGCCTCCCAGAAGGCAGGTAGTATGGTTGCTTTGCCAGACTAAGCTCCTATGAGCTTATATACAGATATACCCTCTATTGATGTGCAGATTAAAAATGTATGCATGTATGGAAAAATCTAGAGAAATATAAGAAACAAAATCACTGTCTTTAATTTTTTTTTATTCACACTTATTTCTTATGAATTACATTTTGAAAATAAAATAAATTAAAATTATAACAATAATATTTAACTTCATTTAATGAAATAAAACATTATATAGTTAAAATGCCGCTAAGCTAACAACACCCTGTGCTGAACATGAAAACACATAGCATTGCTACATACTGGCATCACCAGATGCACACTCAAATATTGCTAATCATCATTTGCATCAATTTCAATAGCTTATCCTGCTCTCTTTCATGCTGCATCTTCTCATCTCTGCATGTTAATTGGTCTTTAAGGTAAGTTAACTGTGTCATAGCAATCCAGAAATGGCCCGCTCCAAAAATACATCACAGGTATGCTTAACAGTTGTCATTTACTGTTATCAGTGGCAGGCGGCTCACTATACATTGCAGTAAAATCACTAAACAACGTGCAAACAAATTCAGTCCACTCTCATTTGGTTCGAGAGACTGTATCTTTAGAACACTGGACAGTTATTAAAATGTGTACATTTTCCTTTCAATAACGTGTAATATGGCTGATCTTGATAATGATATAAGCTAATATATCTGGCTTAATCAATGTGTCTTTTATGAAGCTAAACCAGTTTAATCGTCCTTTTCATGCTAACACAAATAGGCCTGATAGAACTAATGCTCTGGATATAGTAGCTTCTATTCTCAGTTTACAGAACGCTCAAAGAGAGATTAGCACTGTCGTACAGCATCTAGTAGACTCTGCGGGAGCACAGGAGTGGTGTGCTGGAGAATGTTACTCTCTCATCTGTCCTCAGGACACACATCATCTGTGTCATCATTACCGCTAACATTTTCCAACACATTTGTTGTTGCATCAGTAAATGAATGCCTCGCATTATATTCAAAAAGAGCTGCTTGTGTAATCAAAGAGAGAAACTTTCCAGTCATTATTGCAAAACAAACCCTGACCGTGCATCAGTAGGTTTGGTTTTTTTTAAATCACAATATCACAGTATTTGATGGTGCATCCAGCGCAGCATCACCACTGTAAATGCAGCATTACTTTTATACATAATAATCCTTTTTATAGATATTTTATTAACGCATTTTGCAAAACTCACCTTTTTTTCCAGGTAGCTATTTATATCCTATTCTTATATCCTAGAACAAATCTGTTTAAATGGGGAAATAGTGAAATCTCAAAATCCTGCAAAATTCACATTAATATGCTAAATCAGCAAAAAAAAGAACGTTAGTAATGTATCTCCATGATGTGATGATTTTACAAATTGCAGATTGGCTTTTATTTAGAAGGCGGGGCTTGTTCCACCGTACAGTATTTTGGATTTTAGTTTCTCTTATTTATAGTAATATGAGTGCACAGACTTTTTTGCTGACACTGAATAAGAGTAACATTTCTGGGTAGCCTTCTGAAGATGCTGAAGAGTTGCGTACAGTATAACAAAATATGCATTTTTATATTCTGAATTATTAAACTTTCATAAACAGTTTAAAAATGTAACATGTATTCAGATGTCTTTGAAATATAAAAGTGCTTTGTGCTTTTGGAAAGATTCTGAAACATACAATATGGAAGTATTTACACGTTTACAAAAACATTTTTCATTTAACTTCATTTAAATTTAGATGTGTGTATGTCGAGAATCTAAACTACTTATTAGACAAAACACAAAAATTGTGTTGCGCAAAAAGTGCACAGAGGTAGCCTGAACCCGCCCATACTTCCTTTGACGCTACATTCTTTTCGCGAGCAAAGGTTCGCTGCATCCGAAATCGCTTACTTCCCTACTATATAGTACGCGAAAAACAGCATGCGAGGCGAGTAGTATGTCAGAATTCATAGCATTCGAAATTCAGTAGACGAGAAGTACCCGGATGACCTACTGCTTCCGGCCGAATTCTGTAGCAAGCATACCATGGACACTTTCCTATCCCATGAGGCTAGAGGTATCATATTAAAAAAATGGCGGAAAGTGGAGACGCTGCTCATTTTAAGTGTAAGCACCTCAGAAAGAGAGTCACTTCGGCTGTGTTGTGCATATGAATGTCTAGCTTTGGCTCTGTTCAAGAGAAGTGTTTCATCAGTATCATATCTTGCTTTCAGGGAGTGACTGTACTGTATGATGCGGCTATAATGATTTGATCTGAGATAGACTGAGTAAGACTCTGTGCTTCCAAACACGCATGCGTCTATTTTTGGTGGAACTCAAGATGTTTTAAGTAACCTTCATGCAGCATTTTCCATTCAACATCAGTTGCATGCTGTCAGATTATCATTACAGTTTCATTCAATTCTTTTCATTACCTATATGATCTCAGAATATTCCAAGTCATACATAGTTGTCAAAACTGAAAACTATTTTTTAATCATTTTAATTTTTGTATTATTTGGTCAACAAATAGAAGATAATTCAAAGAATGCTGGTAACCAAAACCATTCCATGTCCCACTGGACTGAACGATTTTGAAAATATCTTAGTTTTTGTTCTACAGAAGAAAGAAACTCACACAGGTTTAGAATGACTTGAGGGTTTTTCATTACGTGCGCATAAATGTATAAATAAATTAATATAAATAAAACTTTTTTGACCGTTTACAGTGAAAAATCACACCCCAATGCATATACAATAATGGCAATATCATTACCCAATATTTGAATCCTAATCCGTGTGTGGATCACGGCTGATGCCTGTCACTGAATGACATTGTAATCTTTTACGTGAGCCCTTCACGGAATTTTAGATGATTACGTGATACTAACACGGAATTATGCGTTAAAAATACGTGGTTATTTCACGCAATTCTGTGAGATCAGGTTGCATTAAGCACAACTCCAACTTTATTCCATTTCATTTCTTTTTTAAAACTTCAAATGTCTAAAACGTTCATCCGAATTAATTGGATTAATTTAATGTTGGAGCCGAGCTCTTGTAGTGAGTGCAGGTACTCTGATAGACAAAAAAAAAATGGCACCTTTCCGAAATGCCAAAATACTTGATAAATTGTATGCCATTGTTATTTTTTTTAATGGAATAATTGAACCCATTATTCACAAACCGCTTGATGCATAATATTCATCTCGTCTTTGGCTGAAATTAATTACTTCTGCACTCAGTTGTGAGAACCTGTCAATGCACCGGAGCTCTTGCACAGACTGAAGTGTTTCTGTCACCACGCGTTGCATTTGTTCAGTAGAATTGGACTCCCGTGAGTGGCACTCTGCGAGAGGCTGAAAAACATCACGGTGACTTGCGTCATCAGAGTGGGCTCCTGATGTCCGTGTGTTTAGCGTGGCCTGTTTTTGTGTAAACAATCAGGAAGAGCTGACCTTGATCTGTGGCCTACGTGCTGATGGCTGAACCTTGATCTGCTGGCCACAAACACACTCTTTATGTGAAGAGACTTCTTCTGGCCTATGATAGGTTCGTGTTAAGAGACATAAATGTGCTATAGAACTGCGCACCATTTTAAAAGGTGACAAAACAGAGGAACAAGATCCGTCAATTATCCTCACTGTCATGTCAAGTGCTATAAGTTGTCATGTGCAGATCCACATGATGTTTTGCACTTGATTAGCAGTGTGTGTTTTTTTCTGTTTCTCTTTTTTAACCTCTTAGAATTTGGTGATTACATTAGAAAGACAGTCACCTATATCAACTCAAACATGTTTACATTTCACACTGACAATCAAGATTTCGATGGTTAATTAGGTTAAGATGATCACACAGCAACGATCAGTCAACGATGACACAATGTGTTACTACATGTGAAAAGCCACATATATATTTGGAGCTGGTTATGAGATGTAGATGTAAAATTGTGTTAGTTTACAAATCATACACTATTGTAGAATTGTTTTAATGTGATTTTTTTAAGGATTATATTTTATTCAAATTAAAAGTTATACGAATATAAATATAGACATTTAAGTACATGTAAATATTTTAATTTATTTTTATTTATTTGTGTATTTTTATTTTGGATGAATCGCTATTAATTGTTTGACAGCACTAATAATTTTTGTTTTAATTATTACTGATGTTTAAAATGCATCAGATGTAAAATACAGCTCATTAGAAAAAAGCTTTACTCAAGCATTTATAAGATGGTATAATAAATAATAATAATAATAACTATTTGAGATTTAATCAGTCAAATGGTATATTATTCCCTCTAGTTTCGGGAATTGTTTATTCACACGCATTTTACAATGTTGTGAGAAGGAGTCAGGCTGGCACAGTTTTCAGTATTTATGACGGAATAAACAATAAAGTAATCCAACTAGGTGCAAATTTATTTGCTATTGAATTCGCTCCTGAATGAAAGCTTAAATCCTGTCAAAAAGATTTGATTCAGGAGCGAATTTAATAAACCCACCTCAGCGTGTGGTAATTCTTAGACATGCACTTTTTAAAGCTTTTTAACAATTTGACAATCAACCCCATGCAGCACAGTACGAATTAACAACATATCTTCAAGGCTCACACGGACAATAGACAATATCTATAATGATAGCCATATAGCTATAAAATGTCTAATTATTTGATAAACAGGTAACTACAGTATAACAATAACGACACAGGAGGAAAACAGTATTGTTGGAATCACTTTCAAAACAAAGTCACTGATTAATAAATGAAAACCATTTTAAATCCTCATTTTAATATGATATTATGATTTCTGAACTTGAAGTGGCCTTAGTTTGCATTGCAGCATTTCCTAAATATAAACACACACCCAGAACAGTGGGCAGCTATTGCTGCGGCGCCCGGGGAGCAGCTTGGGGGAACAGTGCCTTGCTCAAGGGTCTCACCTCAGTTGTGGTATTGAAGGTGGAGAGAAGGTGGAGTCTTTGAGCTCTGTATCGTGATACATGTTTCACAGGACTTGTGCAATTCCAATGCAGTACCAGGTGCGCTACAGAGCGAGTTTACTACTGTATACTGTACATATGGAGGTAGTTATGTGAGGCAAACATTAAAATGTATTAATTTGCAAGTCATGCACTGTATTAAATGTGTTTTGGAGGTGATAACACGATATTGCGCAAGACGTTACACACCTCCACCTGCAATCATAACTTGTATAGAGCTGTTTTACTGACACTAGTGTTCTTTTCAGCTGGAAACTGAAGTGAATTGTATGAATAGACTACTTTTTCTACCTCAGAAGTACGTAGAAGAACTTTTTCCCTCTGTGTGTGTGGGTGGAAAAGGACTATTTCATACAGCTTTGTTTCCCGTCTTTTCTGTTTACCACACATTATTGAGATTCCTGTTTAAATTAGTAAAGACTTTTGTTGTTTTAGTTCACCTGTTCTTGCTGCCTTCTCTGCTTACACTGTGTCTCCATCTGTCATATTCTTCCAAATTTACTCTGGAAGATATCCCAGCTAATTAACAATAATGAACTCAGACGCCTTTCTCTGTCACTCACATTAGATTGTGCCCTTCACATCTTTGGTCTATCACCCCTATACAGGAAGCATGCTCATCCATCCATGTGAAGGATGGCCAGCTCACCTTGTCATGAGTTTTGCCACCAGCAATTTTTCTTGTTGCAGCAATCACAGTTGTCTTTGAGAACCAACATCCTCAGAAGCAATTTATTTATTTTTTTATTAAAGACAATAATCAAGCATTTGGCAAGTATGTTTGTTTATTTTTTTCAGTATACACCACCAATCAAAAATGTGGAGTCTGTAATAATGCTGAAAATGTAATAAATAAATAAATAAAATACATTTTAAAATACATTACATTCATCTTAAATGTTTGATTATTTCACAATACTACTGTTTTAACTGTATTTTTTGGATCAAATAAATGCAGCCAAGGTAAGATCCGACCTCATATATTTGAAGGTAGTGTATGTGTTTGCATGGAGTTGAACTCATGCCCTTTGTGTTGCTAGCATCATTCTTTACCAGTGGAGTGATAGGAGGACACTTTCAACCCTCAGTTTAAATAACCACGCAAGACATTTACAGTAAATAAACAATTAATGGAAGATAAGGGGGTAAGAGAAAGACTGTACACACAACGCGACAAGATTCCAGCGACAAACAGTTTGGGTGTCCACACTAGATGCTACGCGACATTGCGTCGCGACAGGATCAATCAAATATCACAGCCAATCAGAAGCCTGTGTGGGCGGGCTCTCTCTGTAAGCGCATTGCTCTCGCAACGAAATGGATATATTTATAATCTAATTCATAAATACTAAAGCTTTTTAACATCATTAAATGTACATACTGAGTGACTGATGATGTCTCTGTTACGGAATATCTTTGTTTTCATTTATCTTCAAAATCTGAGGTAAACTGTCTGTTGTTGCTATTAGTAGGGCTGTAAGGTAACACAATGTGATATTTAAACTAATATTAGACACGTTTAACTCTTAATCAAGCACATAATCACATGAAATTATCTACTGTCGTACAGTTTGTATGCTGTTATTCCAGCCGCGACATCGCAGAAATAGAAACCGTTTCGGCTAGTTAGAACAAAAACTCTTTGATCACATGTAAAGTACACCTGACAGCAGTATTCTGCTGAATCTAGATGTCCAATGAACAATTATACTAATAGATGCATCTTATTATTCAAATACAGCATTGTTTTTCCTTGCTCTCCATGACCCTCAGTTTTTGGGTCACAACCCCATGAGAACCATTAGGTTAAAAGCGGATAATAGTTGCTCTGTCTTAGTCTTTTACCTTTATTAAAGGAAAATTCCATTCAGAATTGCTTTTAGCATTAGTTTGTGCTTAGGGGAAATAAATTATATGGTAGCCGGCAAGATAACGTTGCTTGGTATGTACAGCTGCATGGCTGGCTGCTTAACTTGATAAATCCATTATTTATGTTCTGAGGCGCTTGCATGCCAGCTTCTGAAAACTTCACTGGAGAGACACGGCACAGTGTCACCCTAAACTATGCTTCTCTTCAAAACATTTGGGAACAAACCAGACCTTCTTCACTGCCCAAAATAAGAATGGAAGTTCAAGAGCCCTCAGGCAATTTTATGTGGTTTACGTAAGTGTGTGTGTGAGAGCATCTGGCAGGGTATATGGAAGCATGTCTCTAAAAGAGTGGAAGTGTGATTCAGGGAAACACAGAACGAGAAAGACATTGGGAGTGGAGGAAAAAACACTTAAAATGGAAGACAAAATGGAATAAAAAGCAGAGAGGTCGCACTGATGTGGAAGTGAGAGATTCACACATGAATACCATATGAAGCTGGAATGATTTAGATATTCCAGCTGATGCTGCAGGAGCACAGAGAATGTCATTTATTTGCATATTATATAATTATATTATTATAGTTTCACTGTTGGTCTGTCAGGGTAATTTCTTAGGGTCCTTGTTCCTTATATTTCCTGTGAACTTGATGTATGTTATCCTTGATCTTGGTCTGACATTGTTCCATTAATAATGCATATGGAGTTATAGTAAAAGCAATTCCTTGTTCCCAACATATTGTATATAGCATAGTATAAATATTAAAGATGGAGCTTTACGCGTTGATCAATTCCAACTTTTTTGCTATACCACTACATGTTATTAATTCCTAATGTTAATGTAATAAGGTACGACTTTATTTCGATTGTCCACTTTAGACATTCTGCTAACAGTAAGTAACTTTTACAACTAGCAGTCAATAGAGTATTAGTAGACTGTCCACTTAATATCTCCTAACACTTTATTTTGATGGGTCCACAACACATTACATACTAACCATCAGAAACTTGGCAAGTATATGTCAACTTATTCTACTAACCCTAAACTTACTCTAACAGTCTACTCTGAGAGTTAGTAGACATGTAGTTGTGAATTAATGAGAATTAGTTGACATGTAGTTGTTACAAAGTTTCGTATAGTTAGTAGAATGTCTAAATGGACTATTGAAAAAAAGTGTAACCAATAAAAATATGTCATTTTCTTTGCGGTCATTCCACATTCAAGCTGTATCTGTCTACTGCCTAGATAGAAGATAGCTGCACAGGGAACTAATTTTCCTTAAAGGGACTTTGTTCATTCTCAACACAGTCACAGTCTGGGCAAGTCGCTCTGTGTTTGATGAAGACCAGTATCATCAGACATTGGAACATGGGATTACTATGGTATTTTGTTTAAAACAAGCACCGTTTAAAAAAATGATGTGTCATCTGACACAAACACAGGCTTCTGGCAGCTCAGGAGCTTTGCTGTTAAGTAACAGTGAGATAAGTGATGTTTTACTCTTCATACAGACAGAGGAAATAAGCAAGAGCATGGCACTATCAACACTAAGAGGTTGTTAAGTACACTGTCACTGCGTCTGAGTCTGCCTGCTTCCATACTGTGTAATAGACGAGAAACAGTGTGCCACAAGAGTCTTTCAAATTAAGTATTTATAAAACAATATGAAAGGTGTTAGTAGTAGTACTGCTTCTGGTGAGATTGTGAAGTGGACATCTGATGGACCACAACATACCTGTGAACACTAGGTAGTGAAATTTTCTTCCATTTCACACTGATTAAAATGATTTATGGGAGTTTTGATTAAAGACACATTTACACACATTTTCTCAACCTAGGCTCATTGGAAATACGTGACTCCTCATACATTTCTGCGAAACTGTACCTAAACATACGAATTTCTGTAGTTTCCAGTTGAAATGGACACTAGAGGCAGTAAAACTCCCACAACTTTTATTCCTTTTTTAAACAAAAGTATAATTTACAGGTACATTTTTGATAAATAAAGCCTAATTTTCACACAAGTAGTTGCAGAATGTTATGTTATACGTACACATATGTACACATATACAGATTCATGTATGAGTTTTCTAATATGCCCCCAATACTAAATATTAGATTAATGAAACTAACTGGTGGTGCTGCTTGTTTATAATTTAATGCGTCTATAAAAAACAGAACTTTTTTTACTACTAATAACAATATAAAACGCGCTAATGAGCTGAATTGAGATTAATGAGAAATCAAAACAGGAATAATAATAAGTGAGCGCCAGCCAATAAGATTGTCATTAGTGCATTAGTCCTGCCCACTAACAGAGAAACCAGCAGTTCTTAAAAGCTAAAGAATTACATACAACAAAGAATATTGTTTTTACATGTAGCGCGCCAAATCTGCATGTTGTGAAAGACTCTCTTGCTCTTTATCTTTCTTTGCATGTGTGAGTCAAAGCGATGGCCTTCACAGAGTTAATGCTATGTCAAATACAGCTACACTGCTCATACATTCAGATGGACTGAAAAATAATTGTAATAATAGTATTACAATAAATTATAGTAATGCCTAGATAGAGCATTAATCTTTAGCGACACTCACTGGATATTTGAATTCTGAAGGGCCACAAAATGTACCTCAAGCAGCATTATAAAAACACTGCAATATGTACCTGTACCATCCTAATGCCACGTTTACGTATTAAACGTGTGTTTTAGCGCCACTCTCTGGACATTTCACTTTGAAACTATTGGCGAAAAGTGCAGTAATTTACATAGTTACGGGGTTGTAGAAATGTTTGTAGAGGCACTTATTTCCAGTAAGCTTGGGTTGCAATTTCTTGCGCAATATTATGACTCCAAAACTAATTTAACATGCTGTGAAATTTGAAAAATTTGAAAAGCATTTACATTTTTATATATTTGGGTTTTCAAGAGTTGCACTTGTGAGGTGAAACGCTGCGGTGCAGTACAAATTATGTCAAACTATGGTTTGTCAAAACTCAAACCATATAAGGAAGTTAAAATAGCATGGTTGCATCAGCAAATGTGTTTTTTGTGACTTTTTCATTTGTTAACACTATCAGGTTGGTTTAGGGTTTGCTGTAGGGGTTATGTTATTCGCAGCGCCATAGAGCATCAACACTCTTTCCGTCCATTTCAATTCTGAACCACCTCAATACATGCCTGAAGCAGAATAATAAAAAGATGACCACAGTCACGTAAAAATGGGTGTTTTAGCCCCACTTAAAGGACGTTTCACTTCAAAACTGCTGTGAAAGTTTCGAAACGTAATATATCATATTGATTTTAAATAATCCCAGCAAAACTGCATCCAGACATGACAGCCAGTGACAGCCCAGCGACCCAAGAGGCATCATCCTGCATTGCTTGTATCAAGTCAAAGAACATTATAATCTGATCAGGTGTGAACTGACCCTCCGCCACATGTAGACGATCACATTTTCCACCCTCCCCTGGGGCAAACTGCAGGGAGGTCACTACCAACCTCTTCAAGGTCTTCTCAATGGACCTTTTTTGGTACACTGTAAAACATTATTTTTGAAGTTAACTGGTGTTTTAAGAAAATACTATCTCAGATTTTCTACTCTATTTCATGTGTAATTTAATGTTTTACATGCCATTCTTTCTAAATATTTAAGGTAGCAATTCCTAAAGTGAATATACTGTTTATTACTCTTAGCATATAGGCTTTATGCACTTTATGACTTTTTGCATATGCCTCGTTAAATATTAAGATGCCTTCAAAGTAGACACTAAAGAAAATCATAACCAATGTACATCACATTTTTTATTCTTTTTACTAACATATAAAAGTCAAATAAAATGTCAACAAACAGCTACAGTAGCTGGTTAGCTTAAAAGTTTAATGTTATTGCCATTATTTAATACTGCTGTTAATGTGTTTTGTGTGGAAGCTATGAGACCAATTATCTGGGTTTAAAGGAGTCGTACAAATTTCACATTTCGGTTGATCAAGAGTGCGTTTCCCTTCAGAACCAAACATAACGTCAATCCTCTGCGTCTTCAGTCACTCAGATGTCGGGGGTCTTGCTTGTCTCTGCGTTTTGGTCTGATGACGGATCACTCAGGGCGGGTCTGAGGTACAGCACCAGTTCAGTCTGTGTGACAAGCTGCTGTCAATCAACTATTGTGGGAGTGGCCTCCGTCTTTGTGATGCCACACCGACATGCATTTGAGAATGGCTTGATTTCATAAGGGGCAACTTATTTTTATTAAATCAAAAGAAAACTACTGGTGGATCTTTATCATTGTAGGGTGGTTGTGTACACA
>JAUMHR010000045.1:4421311-4432701 GCA_032361145.1 Enteromius fasciolatus
ACCCGGTGTGGTCTTCTGCTGCTGTAGCCCATCATGTTTTGCGTTCAGAGATGTTCTTCTGCATACCTTGTTTGTAACAAGTGGTTATTTGAGTTACTGTTGCCTTTCTGCCAGCTCGAACCACTCTGGCCATTCTCCTCTGATCTCTGGCATCAACAAGGCATTTTCCCCCACAGAACTGCCGCTCACTGGATGTTTTCCCTTTTTAGAGGACCCTAGAGATGACAATCCCAGAAGATCAGCAGTTTCTGAAATAGCCCGACTGGCACCAACAACCATGCCACATCATTTAAATCACCTTTCTTCCCCATTCTGAACTGCAGAGCTTCGTCTTGACCATGTCAACATGAGCCATGTGATTGGCTGTTTAGTAATTTGCTTCAACGAGCGGTTGGGCAGGTGTGCCTAATAAAGTGGCCGTTGAGTGTGTATATATATATATATATATATATATATATCAGAAATCATTCTAATAGGCACATTTTTACAGGGATAGTTCAAGCTAAAATTAAACTGTCCCTTTACGGCAGCATATGAAGTTAAAACATTTTCTTTTTCAAAGATTCTGTTTTTAAATGTGTCGACGAACTTTGGTCCAAAAATGAATAAACCACTGCTGTGGAGTTGTTCTGCTGATATGTTATATATGAACATCGTACAATTAATATGCCATTTTCTTCTGAAGAACCGACACATCATACACTAAAGTACCTCTCTACTTAACAAATGAATTACCATTAATACAATATACTTCCACTCTCTCACTCTTCCCATCTGTTCTCCATGCACTTCTTGTATGCACATTTTATGCATCCATATTTTACTTGATTGTGCGCATAATTAGTGCGAGTCTGTTAAATGAGGCTAATGGCAGCTATGTTAAATATTGATGGCTTGGGCTAAATAGAGCCATAAGTGAAGCCTCTGTGCATTTGCACATACTTACATTGTTAAGAGTATAGAAATACTGAATAATCAATGTTCTCTTTATCATATAGCATTCATTCAAGACATTAGTAAACACATCAGCACAATTATCACTCATAACTTTTTGTGTATCCTGTAACAGTGAGTGTCTTTGATTTGTCATAATATTTAATAATATAATGGCCGATTTTAAATATGCGTATTTTTAATAAAGTGATGTATCCAAGGTTTTACAAACACACAAGTCTACAAAACCTCCAGCTCATGGGTCAGTGTAAAAAAAGCAATACTGTGTAAAGCATCTGCAGGCAGACGTAAATCCCAGACAATCACTGCAAATGACTGTTAATGGATTCTTGCAGACGAATGACAGAGCGCTCCAAATATCAAGGACCTATCTTCAGTTCAACCCATCTATCACACGTAGCGACGCTGTCTGACGTCAAGCTTTTTGTACTTTTCTTGACATCTTTAAAACTTTGTATTGGAGCATTTTTCATGTTATAAATCATGACCAAAAAGGAGGTTTTTAGAAAATGTTACCTGTTCTTGTCTGCACAATGAGAGTCATTGGGGTCCAAAACAAACAAACTGTCATCACATGGACAAAAACACTTGTAGCAGTCCATATGCTCAGTTTTGATTTTCATATCGATGACTCGTGTCAGCACAGGAAAGCAGATTCATGGGGCTTTTAATGGTGTTTCCTCTGTCCTCTAAAACCCACATTCATGTCATGCCTTCAGACTGTATTCAGACAATGCATGTTGTCAGGGAGTTGACAGGACTGTCGATGTGGATTACAGTGTTGTTAGTACTATTTTAGGATATGCAGGAATGATGCCTTATAGGTAGGTGTTCTGAGGTTAAGGCTACCAGCCAGTTACAATATTCCTCCAGTCTGCTAATTTCACAGTAACAAATGCATACATTTGTTTTTATGTCATGGTGAGAACTTTACATTGACTTCTATTGCTTTAACCCCTACTTTTAAAAGTAATCTTCAAAGTGGTGTTTAGCATTGTACAATTTCATTAAGATATTATTTGTATGTTAACTGCTGGCTGCTCTCAACAGTGCAGGTGATTTAAGGTTTTACTTTGCCATTTTTGTCCTTCCAGTGTTGGCAAAACCCATACCACATAAACACACACACATGGCTTTTATCTATAAGCGAGTTCACTCACCTGGTAAATTGGTTGTTGTTCAGGTGCAGTGACTGAAACTCTTAGGATGACTTCGAAGTCTTTATCCCCGTGAACAGCTTTATAAAGTACCTGAGTCTGATCTTTGGAGACAATGATCTACAAAGTTCAGATCCATTGAAACTTTTTGAATCAATGCAGAAAAACATTTATTTTGAGATGTTAGTAAATAAAGAATTGACCAATACAAGGTTTATATTTAGGTTTAGTAACATGAATGGTGTTTGCGTGTGCAAAACCTGCTGCTCTAGTTCCAGGGTGGGTGATTTAGCACGTTGCCACAGTGTTCTTGGGCTCACTGGTTAAAAAAGTTAAGAGTCCTCCACCAAGTCTATGATATTCATAGATTAAATAAAAAATCGTAAGTCAAACCATTTAGAAATGTACCATCAACTCTTCTCAACAACCTACATGATTTGAGGCATCGTACTTGTTTTATAGCACAATCGTTCCAGTTTAATACTTAACGCTAGTGGTTTTGAAAACCCCTTTATTTTTAAAACAGAAATCGACATTGTAATCCGCCTCCACACCTGCCTTAGCCTGAGCTTTGTTTTTAAGTTAAAGCAGTTGTGTAGGCGTATTACTGTGTTGACTTCTATTGTAAATACGTTCACAAATGATGCTCAAGCTAACAAAAGCAATGAATCATATCAACATTCATTTCCATTTTTTTGTGTTTTCTGGAAAAGACATGCTTTTCATAGCTGAAGTTGTTTCAGCAATCATGCATGTGTCTGCTTGTCCACTACATAGTCAGATGTCTCAAAAGATGCAGCATGATATACAGTAGAAGAATAAATGAAGATCTCTCAATCTCTATTCCAATACCTAGCTTTCTGCCTACATAGGAAGCATTTCACTCATGAAGCACAAGGCTTCTCCAAAAGTAGAATACCTTGTTTTGTTCCTTTTGGCCAAATGTTTGCCTATGAGACCATGCAAACACTTTTGAAGAGTTAAACTAACAGGTAGTAAAAAAAAGTAAATGTGGTCCCAGTATAGAACCTTGTGGGGCGCCACTTTTGTAAAATTTGCAGAGGTTGAAGTAATATGAACAATTCTCACTGAGAACATTCTTTGGCATAATCAATTTGATACAGTATGATACAGTTTATCTCATAAACTGTATCATATCAATATTAAGGTGACCATATGTCCCTTTTTAGTCCTTTTAAAAATTTACTACTGTATTTTACTCAATATTTATTTGATATCAAAAGATTGTGACAAATAGATTTGCTACCTATGTAGACTTTTCAAAATCAGTTGCTTGTAGGATGCTGCCTTTGTGGACAGCTCAGTTGGATTTGGACCAAAGCCAGTTAGTCTCGTCTGTGGCATATCCGTCTTGGTGTTGATAGACATGACATGGTAGAGTAGATGGAGTCAGCGGTAGTCCGTGAGTATCGCTGCTGACACAAGCAGAGAAGTAGTGACGTTAATCTAAACCTCGATGAAGTGACAGCATGTGGGGTGCGATGTGACAGGGGTGTGTGGCACTGGCACTCAGACATTTCCTACCGCGCTTCTCACTGGCATACAACTGTGCCAACATGCTGGTTCATGACACCATATCTCTGAGCCCTCTGTGAGCTTCTAATCAGTTCATAGGTCCTTAACTGTCATGTCTCAGTGGGAAAGAGGCGCTCTGGGAACTGCACTTGTTCTCTTACACCAGTTAGAAGTGCATTGTGAGACAGGGTTTCAGGGTCGATTATGTCTGCTTGCTAGTATACTTATTAAACTACAATATTTAATTATACATGTACAATGTTTACATAATGTTAAAGACATTTCATCTGCATTTGAATGGAAAAGTACATTTTTGTTTAGAACCATAATTGTGTCTTTTTACTTGTATTTATGAGTTTATATTTCACAGTTTTTGTGCATAACAAACTTTGCCTTAATATCTACTGCATATAATACCAAAAAAGTTGTATTGTGAGATACTCCTAAAATAAAAGGAAACATCAGCTTGAGATATTCACAAGGTTGCTGGCTGAGTGCCAGCCTCATTTCTCTGGGAAAGAGGTATCAGTGCAGCTGTAAAACGTATGCGTATTTGTCCATGTATAAATGTCAGATCTCGGTACATTTGACTGCTGCTATGGTATTAAACGTTCCACTAATGAATTGTTTTCCGGTTCGGGTCACTAAATCCAGATCACACAGAAATGGCATGGATGTAATTACACACGTGCGTCTATCCACTGTCACTGGGCTCTTCAGAGCGCAGCCCTTTATTGTGCGCTTTAGTCAGAGAGGTTTGTTTTCTCTTTCGTGACAGTCAGTGTTCCAATTTTGCGAAATGCCAGAATAAAATAGAGCCTTTAAATACAAAAGAGTCAATGGTTGTTTTGTGGCACTTGTAAATTATGAGTGAATGCTCGATGCCATGCCAGTTTTTCGCTTAAGAGACAATTATAGTCACCTCTGTAATTACATTCTCTATTGAATTTAAATAGTATTGAACAATGAAAACTGCTGGAAATAAAAATAGTAATGTTGAATGATTATTGGAGCAGTGACCTCTTCGTATTACTGGTCACGCTTCATATTATTGTGTTCATGTTATATTATTCTGTTCAGACGTTTGGGTCTTTAATTTTTTTTAAATCTTATTTTTGTTCAGCAAGGACACTGATTTAGGACACTTTTACTGAATTGGTTAAAAGCTTGTTACTAAACTTTTTTTTTAACTAGTGTTAGACTTGCTTGAATAACTACTGTTACTTAACAAATTAGCTCATCCACCAGAAATTTAGATTTAAAGGCTAGCTTAACTTCACAGATGCATGCTGGCAGACTGCATGAATGGGCACTGGAAATAAAGTCCCGTCGGCTGCTAGCACAAAGCTAGCAGCATGTTTTGTCTTTGTACAGTATCTTGTTACCTACAGCCTCTGAGCCACTAGTCATTATTTTGCACTTTTCACACCAGATTTTATGTGTGGCCTTTGGGTTTGTTTAATAAGCTCAAACTGCATCTTTGCCAGTTCCTTTTTTTAGCCACTGCTGGCAGAGATTGTCATCTGAGAGTTGGCTAAAGTTGCAGCTTTAGGTAGGCTCGAAGAGATCCGTAATTTTTTTCTTGTTTAGCGAGATTAGCTTAATAGGACTCAAGTGCTATTCATGGGCAATATTCCCCAACTTTCTTCTAACAGAATTCCAGAATGTGCTTGAGGCAAGGTCTCAGGTGTTGAAACTGTCACGCAGTGTTAGCGCTGTGTGAGGCAACAGCTGGGGGGAATGAATTAATGAACATAAACTTTCCTGACCCACTGGCTGAATTTTAGTTTGCTTAAGCAGCTCGTAAAAAAATGGATTGATGTTGCTTCACATGTCAAACAAATAAATTGCTAACAGCTAAACCTTTTTGAACAGCTAAACAGACATTTTCCCCTCAAATTATACATAATATAAATCAGATATTTAAGATTTCGGCCTCTAAGTACATCTGATTTTTTTCTTTTAAATTTGCATTTGTTTCTGGTTCTATGTAAGTACTGGTACTGATTGGGTTGAGGCTCAACCACGCACACACACACTGTGAACACACACCCGGAGCAGTGGGCAGCCATTCCTGCGGTCCCGGGGAGCAGTTGGGGGAACGATGCCTTGCATGTTTTTAATCATTTTGCAAAAGTTCAATTGCAAAAACAGATAACTAAAAAAAATTATGGATAAAAAAAAATCTATTTTAAGTTAATCTCAATCTAATTGCAGTTGGGTTATTTTGATTAGTTAAAAAAAGACACTAGTTAACTAACACAATAAAAACATGATATCATAATAAAAAAGCATGATTAAAAAAAACAAAACAAACGTTTTTTATTGCACGTTCCAAGAAATATTAGTCAAACTCCAACAGTCTTTTTGTCAAAAGCAGATAACTCCTCATTTAATGTTTTAAAGTTTTTTGCAAGTTTCTGAGAAAAAGTTTCAGCTTTTATTTCCTTTTAAGCCCTTCCTTTTAAGCTTTTATAGGTTCACGAAGTTCATCGGAATCATCCATCCTCAATCACTTTTAGTCTGCTTTGATGAAAATCCTCTCAGTTTAGCACATCTTTTCAAAGGGAAAGTAGCTTTGTCACCTGACCTGAATCCAGAGCTCTGATTCGCTAAAATTGACTTATCTGCTTCTGTAAAAAAAAAAGGGTGCTTGCAGTAAAACGTGAAGTTGAAGAGTTTGGACTGGGCCACACATACCTAATTAATCATTCTGATGGAGTTCTGCTGGACGACAAGAACATTAGATTTAAGCTGAAGGGCCGTATAACGCCTTTCTGTGATCTATTGGAGGTTTTAATATGCCGTGAGCATGGTGTGTGGTGGCCAGCATGATGGGGAAATTTTTTAAATTTAAAGTACATTTATTTGCTGAAAATATTAAAATATTGAACATGGCAGACACAGTTTTATTTTGGTAAAAATTACCTCTAGTGAAATGACTATTCAACCCTCAAGTTTTATAACATAGTTTGTGAGTTTAAGACAGGCATTTGGCTTTCTCCAAACGTAAGGTCATCTGAAAGATTGAAATAAACTAAATTATGACTCAGCAGAATGATTTGTTTTTGCTCTATGCATTGGTCAGGTGTTTTTCAGAAAGTTTTGTGATCCTTAAACAAGATTACGGTATTCCTCTTTGTGCTTGTGTCCTGGAGATGGAGCTCATTTACAAAGCTGGCAAGATCTTAACATTCAGATCTGGGAGAGCGATAGTCCAACTAGTCCAGTTCTCTCATTCAGTTTTATAAATGTACCATTTAAAGTAAACAGATGAAAAACGAAAACACCACACGAGTGTGAACTGAACATGAGATGGAAACAAATCATGATCGCTGGCCATCCAGAGAGAAGTAAAAAAGGAAATAAAAGATTTGTGACAGCAAGCCTGACTGCAGGGATCAACAGTGAGGTTTTTTTCTTGTGGCTCACCAGCCTGTATAGTTTGCTCGCCCTGCAAACATTTTCACTGATCCAACCACAAAAACAAACAAGAATCTCTATATATGTAAAAAAAAATGTCCTTATAATGGCTATGGGGGGAACACTTAACAATATATTATTAACTTTATAAACTGAATAAGAGCTTGCTCTTTTGACAGTGGCAAGTCTTTAGTATTATTAAATAAAATTGGACAGAAGTTTGGTTTCCCCTGGTCGTTGTTGTTAAGGTACATTAAGCCACGTTAAGCTGTTTCCTTATAATGGACTTCTATAGGGGAGAAAACACTTAGCGTGCTATTATTCACTTTATCTGTGGAATATGGGCTCGTTCTTTTGACAGTAGTTAGTGATTATTACAAGGAAGGTTTGACAGAAATTTGGGCTTCCCGCGTCAGTTTTTAGATGTGTTAAGCCAAATTAAGCATTTTTAAGGTTAAGCGTTTTAGAATGTCCCGTTTCCACCGCTTGCTAAAACAGTGCTCTCGCATAACTTGCAAATCACATTCATCTCATTTGTATCACTCGTCCTATACCCAAACCAATTGCACATCACACGATGCACCTTTTTTTGCGCGCACTGGGAAAACTAGAGCTTGCGCGTGCACGGCAGTACCAGAGACTTGCTGAGGTTTGTCCAAGAATCTAAATCTAGCGACAAAGTCAATAAGTTGGCAACACTGCTTCTTCCATTGTCAAAGTGAATGTGTATTGCGTGGTTAACGTGCAACGTAACATGATCTCAACCGCGATTAAGACGATAGACCAAAATCTCTATCGGTCGACACATTTCTACCAGTTAACCGCCCACCCCTACTTATAGTTAGTGAATGTCTAAAGTGGACTACCAAAATGAACTGTTACCTAATTTTCTTGAAGTTAAACAGTGACATTGACTCTGAAAAAAATTGATTTTTCAAAAGATTGTAGTATGTTTTACAAAAGAAAATCAGTCTTTCTACTTTTAATTCAATGTTTTTTTCTTTGAACAATTAGTGAAATTTACTAGCAATTTCTTTGTGAGAATAGCTTTACTTTTTAGTTTTTTTGCAGTGAAATTTCATTGTAAAGCATAGTACAATAAGGATTTTATTTTTATTTTTTTTATTTGGGAGTGAGACCGTGTTGAAATGAATCAGCATTTTACTTTCAGTGATGATTAAAATGATCTAAATAAAGGAAATTGTTCCAAAACACTCTGTGCATGCACATGTTAATGGTTACATTGTGATAAATTATTTTTAAATACTCTCCAATTGTTGTCATTTTTTAAATTCAATCTGTTTCCGGAGCAACCAGATTATTAGTCTTGTATTCACCACAACAAGCTGAATGAATTTAAAGCTTATTTAACTTACCTGTCCCAGCCTGCCCAGAGACTGGAACAGAATGGAATTTGAAACGTTTTAGCCAAAAATGTTTCCATGGTAAAGCTGTTTTTTGCAGAAACGTTTCAGATTTCGTTCTGTTCTCCGACTACGGCTGAAGTAGGGGTGGGATGTGGATCGATAAGCAGGTGAGTAACTGTTACTGCACTTTGGGATGCCAACACACGGACACCTAGCTTCCTTGCTGCTTAATTCATAGACACCAGATTACTTGAAACAGAACCTGCATGTATGCAACAATTTGGATCATGTGTTATTTGATTACCAAGACACATCGCCAAATTCCTTTCAAATTTGCGTGATAATGAATAACAAGTTGTGGTAGAAATGTCACAGAAATGACTGAGAAGTGTCAAACCCGGTCTCACGGCATTCGTACATATTTTTTGAGGTGGCTAATTCATACAAATTCGCACGACCTCACAAATTCTGAAAATAGATCAATCCAGAATGAATATTGCAATTATCAATTTCAGTGATATTAATTGCAAACTTTAAGCTGTTGGTTTGAGTTGTATAATATAATATTATTCACAGTTAAACTGAGCTTGTTGCAGTCCATTCTGTTGCTGCATCCTACAAGTTGTCTTGCCTGTGATGCATTAGAGGGTTAAAAAGGGAAATTCTGTCATGATCATACTCATGTCGTTCCAAACCTAGGACTTTAGTTTTTCTGTGGAACTGTATCAACTCTTTTTTATATCCATACAACGTGAAATCATATTTATCAGAACCGCAGAAGCAAAACAGTCATTTAGGTTTAGAACAGCATGAGGGTGAGTAAATGATGATTTTTTTTTTTTTTATGTAGCCTATGTCGGTCTCTTTCTAGGATTCTCTTCTCTTCCATCTGTTACCGTCATGTTCCGTTTTAACATCTCTCTCTAAACCATGTGAGTAATTGAGCTGGATGTGTTGTAAGGGTTAGTGTATCCTGTCCGCTGCTATCTGTTGAATCACGCAAGCCAGAACTCGGAGCAAAGACAGTGACAGTCTGTGACCTTCCTTTGCCCAGAAGCTTCTGCAGAAAAGTGGGATAATGAGTGTGCTGTTTTTACACTGTAGATCAGTAGTGCAGGTCTTAATTGCACAGCAAACATTCTTTGTTCTTGTGTGCTATCCTGATTGCTCACATTCAGCAAACAGTGAAATGAGTTTAGGGAGCCAATGAGGCTCACACTGCTTGCATTATTACTCAACATGATGTTTGCAGCTTTAATCAATGGAAAAAAACAACAACGTGGGGGCGTTCCAGTTCTTGTTTTTGGGAGCGGGGTGGGGAATGTGAGTCTTGTTACGAGGCATTTTATATTATGCTGACTGTATGCATTTCCTAAAGTCCACTTTTGTGTATCAATACCACAAGATTTGGGTTTTATTTGCCATACTATTTACATGCACTTTCATGAGTTCGGGTAGTTTCGTGAGTTTTGGGACTTTGAAGCCCATACAGTCAAGTGAGTGTAACTGACTGTCATAAATTTGTCACTGTTGCAGTTATAGAAAAAGATTTGTGACATTACAAGGCAACCATAAACAACTGTATATAAACCAATGCAGTAACAATGTGTCAATATTAAATTGTTTTTATTAAGCTGTTAAGAAGTTAAGGAGCATTTTAATTCAGCTAGGACACGTTTACATTACAGAAAACACGTTAATAATCTCCCCCCCCCTCAAATAAATGGGGTGGGGGGGGGTTATTTTGGAATTTTGCATAATTTATTGTTAGTAAGTACATATGACGTGCAACAAAGACACTTTAAGATTCTTACTACCCCCTAGATTTCGAATAGATTTCTGCTTTGTGAGATATTTTTAAAATAGCAACTGGAATATACAATAACATAAAAGACCATTTTAACCATGTATAGCAGCATTTCCTTGACACATATATTATCCTAGCGTTCAGCTTCTATTTCAGAGTACATTATGCAGTTGCTGTTTGTTATGGTGTTGAACCCTTTGACTCTTTCCATCTGTGCTGTAGGCTGCGTGGTGATAGCTGAAGCCTTCCTATGAGGTGAGCGTATCGGTGTGGACCCCCGGCTCCTCTCGCAGCGCCAGCAGCAGCAGGACTAAGGGATGTCACAAGTATTCCTCCTTCTGACCCTGCTCAGTTTCTCCTCCTGCATCCAGGTCAGAGCACAATCCCCTTCCTCTGTTTTTTCTGTCACTCTCTCTTACGCTGAACAGATGACTGTGAAAAAATATGCAGTTGCTCATGTTTGTTACTACTGTACATGCCTCTCAAAACTAAAAGAAGAAGAAGCACTGCCCGTACTGCTTTATATAATACTGTGACGTTGTGTAATTTCCCAGAATAAAAAGGCAGGAGACGGAGATCCGGTGCACAAGCAGCCAAATGGCTCTTCTCTTTATTTTCTGAACGTACAGTCTAACACAAGGGTATCAGGAGACGTCCTATCTCCCCAAACTAATAGAACAACCGAACCCAAGAAAAAAACGGGGACTTCTATTCACCCCTTCCCTGTCTCTCTCTCCCCACCTCCCCTTTTTTTAAACTTCCTTTATTTTTGACGCCCCCCCCTATGGTAAATAATAAAGGTGGAACACGTTTATTAAGGAGAACAAACAGCCTCAGCGCCACACTGCCCCCCTCTCAGGTTTCCTCATCCCCGAGGAAGATTGAAATCCACATAACGCCTTGGTACTCTAAGAGCCTCTCTCGGCCGAAGCCGTGATCCAGTCCTTGTGCTTCGGGTCTGTTGTGGAACAAAAGTAGGCAGCACCGCTCCCAAAGGGGTTGTTGGGGAGTCACATTTGTTGCTTCTGCCATGTCTCCTTTTCTCAATGGGCGGTCCAAGCCTGTCATGTGGTCTTCAGGTGCCTCCAACCCAGACCATACCAGGAGAGCCCCAGACCCCCCTGACGCTGCGTGTTCAGCTCCTCC
>JAUMHR010000045.1:4459321-4469460 GCA_032361145.1 Enteromius fasciolatus
TGATTGGTTAAATCATAACGCATGACATTTTATAACATTTTGACTAGGTGCATCAGAAATAAAGGTGCAAAAGCTGTCACTGGGGCACTTTTGTATTTATTATGTTCTACTTTGTACACTTTAGGTACTAAAATGGACCCTTAAGGTACAAACCTGTACCTTTTGAAAAGGTTCTGCCCCTTTCATACCTTTATTTTGAAGAATGTAGCGCATTTATTGTGCATCATTATATGTTTTGATATGATTTGATCTTGCTCTGCCATGTGTGAAGATTTTGTTTCTCTGTATGCTGAATTCCAGTTGGGTCCTCATGACACACAACCTTGAAGAGTAAAGATATAACCTGTGTTTGTTCTGTCTATAGTTGTTTTTTGCTTAGGAATGTTTTCAGTTTGACAAGCATGTGATCATATTGTAGGGGAGTCAAATGCCACACAGAGGAACTCCAGGGTCATTCAGTCAGATTACAACTAGATTGCAATTTAATCGGTGGCTTTTGCTTATGTTTGAGAAAAATACACTGTTTTCAACCATAAATCCATTGGGCTTTTTCACATTAGAGTCTTAAAAAACATCCTCTATGTTAGAACTATTTTTTAACCTGGGAGTATTGATAAATGTTATGTCATTGCGCTGTGGGGCGTTACCTCTATTTCACCCAGAAGAGCTTCCCATCCAGTTTTAAAAGAAGGAGCTCCTCTTGTTCTCTCTCGTTCTGCCCGATCTCCATCTGCCCGATCTCCTCAACGCACGATTGCCCTGGAGCAAAGATCTCAGTCACTTTCATTTTTACACTCAGCGATGTGCAGTGCCTATTTTTATCTGTGGCTGGGTTTGTCTACTAATATGCTGGCAAATGCATGGCAATGGCTCGGTCCCATCACACATATTTAAAATCCCTAGTCTGTACTCAAGGGGTTGATATTTAAGAAGCTTGGAGTAAACGTCAACATTTTAATGAACTTTAATCTGGTCAGTAAAAACAGTAGAGCTAAAAGATGTTCTCACATTTAATGAGCACTATATGAAAATGTCTCATGACTGTTTTATGTGCGGCCCAAAATTCAGGCCTGGTTTCATAGGCAGGGCTTAGCCTAATGCTGCGTTTACACCAGATACGAATGAAGCATTAAGCACGAGTGATTTACATGTTAAGTCAATGCAAAAACGCGATTAGACATCCTGCGGCGCGATTCGCGCAAATTAAGCGGAGCGAATGGCTCATTTCGCGCAAAACGCTCAAGTAGAAAAATCTAATCTTTGGCGAAAATTCGCGCCGCGTTAACCAATCAGGAGCTTGCTCTAGTAGTGACGTGATTACTAGCAAGCGGAGGCAGAATTCCGAAACTATGACGGACAAAGTCGCTGCATGTGGAGGACCTGTACGACACATCTTCATACATTAATATAAACAGGAATAAAAAGGAAATAAATACTTTATTCATTAAACCAAAGTTTGCCTACTAGATATACTCAAAACAAATTTTACCTCATGTCTAACCAGACTGAAGCAGCCTGGCAGAAGCCCCTCCTATGACACGAATTTGTGTTAGCTGTGAAGCGAATATCACACGCGAATGAAGTAAGTAAACTCAAAATGTTCAAGCGTCCAATTAGGCACCAATAGCGTGATTTATTCGTACAAGTCCTGTCTGGAGTGAACGCTCAATTAGGACATTTAAGTCATTTTTCCTTCAACGATAAAAACCAAAAAAAGCATTACATCTTAAAACAAAAACAAAAACATAGGCACTAACATGTTTTAAGATCAGTCGGTACAAGTTTCTTTCAGTTTGAAACAGCTGATATTTACATTTAGTCTAGGACTAGACTTGAGCCTTGTCTGTAAAACCGAGGAATATGCTTTATTTTTTACATTTATAACACTTTTCAAAAATGGATAAAAGAAATTGTCTTAAAATTAGGCCTAAATGTCATTATACTGTGTAGCCTTTAACATTTAAATTATTTTACATTTATTTTTACATTGTAATTGTATTTTAAATACAAATACATAATTAGTTCTGTAATTATTTCCTGTAATTAAACTGCAGAGTCTACAACTATCCCCTTTACCCTAATCTGATTGCTAATAAACCTATCCCATTTTAAAAGCAACAAACATGCTTTTCAATACAACATGAACACAATAAGCACCAAGAAATAACTTTTTTACATATATACATATAAATACACCTAGTATGAAAGGATCAAATTTGCATGTACTAACAAGTCTGTCCTTAAACAAATCAGGTAATGTATGTTAATTAAAACATCCTCTTCAATACCATCTGTTCTAAAACATACTGCGCCCCACATGCAGTCTTTGTTGTGAGCTTCTTGCATTCTGTTTCATGGTTCAAACCAACTGTGAGAACAATGACAAAGTTATCTACTTTGACAAAACGCATGAATATGCTTTATATGCAAACAATTAGTTTATTTAATGGCGCACTCAGAGACGGATACCCTAAACCGTTGTGCCGCATTGGCATGAGGTATTTCAGCTCAAAAACCTCCAGGAACTGAATGTGCTAATAGGGTTGCACTGTGAATTTATATATTAAATCATTGCTGTGCTCCTTTCTATGCAAAATTGACCTTTTACAAAAGAAAACGTAATTTGCTGGCTACAGGAAGCAGGGCATAAATGAAGCATTATTTTAAACTGTACAGTTTTAGTAAAGGATGCTCATACTGGTTAATATCAAGGTATTCAGTGGTACTAGTCACTGTTGACAAACAGCATCTGCGAACAGGCTTTGAAGAACGATAAGTTAAATGGAAAGCACACCAGGGACCACACATCAGCTTCTGGAATAACTTTGCCAGAAAATGCATTCATTATCTCTCTTTGTGCTCCATCTGTCACTGAAGACAAGTCTACATCATTTCATTGTGATGCAGTTTGTCATCTGGAAAGCGCAGCTCCTTCAGCTGGGTGCGTTGAGCCTGAGGGTAGAAAACAGAGGCTCAAGAGTTTCTCAACAGCTGGAGACAAAAAGCGTGACAGACAAACAGATACAAAACACAACACAGAGTGAGAATAGGAGAAAGAAGGGACAGCAATGTGCCTTGAATCTACCATGCTCAAAGGGATAGCTCGGATTAAAATGAAAATTCTGTCATCATTTGTTCACCTTCATGTTGTCCAAACTTAATTTCTTTTGTGGAACCCAAAAGGAATTGTTTATAGCCGATTGTTCCATCTGCTCCATTTCATTAAAAAATGGGAAATGGATGGTGACTTCGGATGTCAAGATCTTCAAGATAACATTCGGTCTGTTCTTCACCAAGCATTTACATGACTTCAGATGACTTGAAATATAATGCATGAGTCATATGGACCCGTTTTATGAGCTTTTTGTTCTTACATCTTACATTTGGTGCTTTTTCGAGCTTACCATGCTTTTATATGTAAGAGCGTAGCATGAATATGTTCTTCAGAATACTTTTTCAGTTTCCTCCTGGCCATGTCAAATCAAAATGGCACACAGCCAAATTAAAGCAAATAAATAAAGGAGTTCCAATTTTGCAGATGATCAAAACTACTACACTAAAATAAATAAATAAATAAACAAAAGTTGAATCAGAAATTGCCAGTAATTTCACAATTCATTACAAAGACATTTAATTAAATGTGACATTTTTGAGTATAAAACTGCATTATTAGTAGTATAGTCTAATAATCCTCATTTTATTTTAATCAGTTACAGTGTACCTTTGCAAGTGAACTGGTGCATCTTCGAATTGGAAAAACAATTGGCAGAGACATCCTGCATTATTGTACACTGCGTGTCTTAAATTACACTTCATGTGGTCATTTAGTCTTGTAGTCTTTCACTCAGAATCATGTAAATCCATGAGACTGTATAGATTGCCATTTGTCATTATATGATTCAGGAGAACACTGTACCTCTGATGAGCCAGTGCTTCAGTAATACGCCCTCCATGTGCCTTTTGGCTGAACCTGCATTGGTCCAGACTCCACTGGTAGACGTCAGTACAGCATTACATCACCAAAGTGTGTACTTGGAGAGGTTTGAAGAGGCTGAGGGGCTGATCTTAGGGTGAATAAAAGTTCAGACATTTCCGTCTGGTTAACACTCTCATAACTGGTTGTTATTATTGCTTTGCATTACTACTGTCCTGTTTTGGTTAGACGTGACTGCTAGATGTGATCACTGAACCAGTCAATTCAAAAGATCCGTTTGATCGTGAACAAATCTTAATCTGACCAGTTTGTTCATAAATCATAAATCATCACTACTTTTCATGAACACACAAGGAGAACTTGTTGTAAAGATTTTTGGTGAATAGTGAGTATATAGCTTTAAAAGGCTAGAATTAGTTCCCCAGTATTGGATTACATAATACTACAACACAGTCTCAAGACCAATTCATACATATTTTACGAGGTGACTAATTCATGCTAATTTGTATAAATTAATATGACCTCACTCATAGGTTTTTTGTAAGATTTGTCTAAACCCCAGTGACGGGTAGGTTTAGGGGCGGGGTTAGGTGTAGGTCATTCGTACAAATTCATACGAATTGGCAACTCGTAAAATACATACGATTTAGTGCAAAACTTATAAATTTGTATGAATTAGCCACCTCGTAAAAGATGTACGAATTGCTGTGAGTTCAGACTGAATGCTACCATCTGAAGCTTATTGTAACTATATAAGCAAAAGTTACCAGTTCCATTAACTGTTGAGACTTACTCATTAGTCACAGGTTGTTGTTTTTTCTGGTCACTTTTTCAAGTCTCTTACATAAAAAGGTAATTCAGTTTAATATGAATCTGACCCCCCTTCCCTACTTAATTTTCTAAGAAGTTTTTCTTGAATTTTTTTAAATTACACAGATTTGGAACAACATCAGGGTGAGTAAATGAAAATGTAACATTTGGGTGTTCCTTTAATGTGGGCGAGTCTCACGACTGCAATGTGAAACAGGCTTTACAAAGGTCCACTATTTAAAAAAAAAAAAGACAAATTGATTCACGAACAAAGCTAGAATGCAGATAGGATTCCCAGGCATTCATTTGTGCTCTCAGTACTTCCTTCCTCACTGCTTTTCTTGTTTCAGCCCGGGGCCTGTTGCCCTTTCACAGCCCTCAGGGTGGGGAGGACGTGCAAACCCCATCACGCCCTCCAATGGCATCTCTCCGACACTCCATGACATATCAATAGCTGCCATAGATACAAATATAACAGCGTAAACACTATCCATCTGTTCCACTACACTTATCGCTTCCGCTCGTTTCTCACGTACACACCCTATTTCCTCTTTTATGGCACAGTGAGCTTAGCATTGCTGTATAATCCTTAAAGACATGATACACTTCATGCTCTTATCCCCCCCCAAATTGCTTCCCATTCTGTTTGACAGTTGAATCAATTCGAAATGGATTACCTGACCACCATCATAAACTATATGGCTTATGAATTATTTTTGTTGCCAGATGCTGTAGTTATGGTATCCAAACCATAATCCCCTTTTTTGGAATAAAAAATATCCTTAAAAGGACCTACATAGGTATATAGCAATCCAAGTATGTGTATTCTTGATATATGATCCTTTAGGGACAGGGACAGTGGAACACACCACTTGAGCTGAGACAGATTAAATATTAAAATGTGTCTTGTTTAATGCTGGCACTTTAATGGTCTGTATATGATAGGCTACCATTAAACTATGACTGGAAGCAGATATTAGGTGTTGGAGTTTAATTACATCACACTTAAGGATAAAAAAACATTGTGGATTATGTTGTATAACTGTCACAGACGGTCAGGTTTTTTTTGTTTTTACTCAGAATCAAATGCTTGACTGGACCAGTTGCTATAGTATCACAGATCAGTAATTCTCAGGTCTTAAGGACTCATATCGTATTGTCCTCCAATTGTTGCAAACAAACCACTGTCATGAACATTATCACAGACATTTTTTTAAAACAAAGTGTCCTAATTGTAAGATCTGTTGTTTGTGTTTTGTTAATGAACATCATAATGTCTCTGAGTGAGCAGCAAATCTGAACAGCTGGAAAGCGAGACTGAAGGTGGTGAATTGTTCATCTGCGCTCGTTGAGTGCTCATAACATTCCAGATCAGAATCAGAGTCTGACTGTGACAGCCTTGTGAGGGGGTAATGAATCAAAAGTTTCAGGCAAGCAGAGCACTCAGGCTCTGAGCCTGAGGGGAGGACCTAATATTCACGCTCTATGACTCTCTCTCTCTCTTTTTTCAGACCCATTAAAAAGGCATTATGCTCCAGAGATGTGCACTGAAAAAAATATATGCATATACGCAAACAATCATGCAACAACAAACTCAGTATGAAAATGTAAAGACCTACCAATCAAACTGCAACTTGACATGCAGTTCTGTGTCTTTGTGTGTGTGCATTCAATCATACATTTAATCTTGTAAGTTTTATATAACCATTTTAGCAAATCTTTTTTTGTGTGTTATTGTTGAATTGTTTATATTCATATATTCATATATGATTCATATATATTTTTATTATTGTTATTCATATTTCATCCTGTGCAGAGTATGTTTAGTTTCTAAAGGGAGACTTTTATTTTATTTTTTCAGTAATTTAAGTTTTCCATGTGAGTGACGTCACTCCTAATCGTCCAATCGCGCCTTGTTTTGCAGTTCTCTGAGGAGAAATGTGTTTTATATGTAAATTTGAGGTATAACGATTACAGAAGTGTTATAAAGTTATATTTAAATTTGTGCTATAGTATATGCTTTTCTGTCAGGTTTACGGATTCCTCCAAGTTTTATTAAGGAACATGTTCGTTTGATGTTGCCGCCCACATGCCAATGTAAAGTGCAGCTCGCTGGGCTAGTATGAGTTTTATACATTTAAAACTGGTGAATTTAGTTTACAAAAACAACAAATGCGTAGATTTCGGTTTTATTTCAAAATGTATGTTTTATAGTCATATTTTTGATCCACTCCTCCTTGGATCGCCATCTTACCATGGTGGAGGGGTTTGAGTGTTTGAATGATCCTAAAAGCTATGTTGTCAGGGGCTATATGTTCCTGGTAGGGTCTCCCAAGACAAAAAGGTGACAGGCCAGACAAAGAGCGGTTCAAAAAACCCTTATGAAATTAAACACAATTAAAATTGTGATGTTGCCTGGTACGGCACAGCCAGCCTGGAGCCATACCTGGGGTTGGGGCTCGTATGCGAGCGCCTGGTGGTCGGGTCTTAAGAAGGAGCGACGTGGAGTCATCCTCCCGTGGGCCCACCACCTGCAGGAGGGACTGTAAGGGGTCGGTGCATTGTGAGTTTGGCGGCGGACACAGAATCTGGCTCTTGGAACATGGCATGTCACCTCGCTGGGGGGGAAGGAGATTGAGTTAGTGCGAGAGGTTGAGAGGTACCATCTAGAGAGCTCACCTCCACGCACGGCTTGGGCTCTGGAACCCAACTCCTTGATAGGGGGTGGACTCATGTGTTGGAGTTCACCCTGGTGAACGAGAGGGTTGCTTCCCTGAGCCTTCGAGTTGGGGATAGGTCTCTCACTGTTGTTTGTGCCTACGTCTTGTGCCTATGTCTTGGACACTCGGGTAAAGAGAGGGGCAGAGCTGTCAACTGATCACCACCTTGTGGTGAGTTGGAATCATTGGCGGGGGAGAAAGCTGGACAGAGGGGTGGGAAGGGGTGGGAACCTGCTGAATTCAATTGGGGATATTGTCGGGCAGTGGAAAGATTACTTTGAGGTTCTTCTCAATCCCACCAAGGCGTCTTCCACTGAGGAAGCAGAGGGTGGGGGCCCAGGGGTGGACTTGACCATTACCCGGGCAGAAGTCGCCGAGGTAGTTAAGAAGGGACCGGGAGTGGATGAGATCCGTCCTGAGTACCTTAAGTCTCTGGATATCGTGGGGTATCTATGGCATCGCGTGGAGGTTGGGGACAGCCCCTCTTTTTAAGAAGGGGGATCGGAGGATGTGTTCCAACTATAGGGGATCACACTCCTCAGCCTCCCGGGGAAAGTCTATGCCAGGGTATTGGAGAGGAGAATTTGTTTGACAGTCAAACCTCGGATCCAGGAGGAACAATGCGGCTTTCATCCTGGTCATAGAACACTGGGCCAGCTCTATACCCTCTTTAGGGTACTGGAGGGTTCATGGGAGTTTGCTCAACCAGTTCACATGTGTTTTGTGGACTTGGAAAAGGCATTCGACCACGTCCTTCGCGGTGTCATGTAGGGGGTGCTCTGGGAGTATGGGATCCAGGGCCCTTTGCTAAGTGTTTTCCGGTCCCTGTATGACCAGAGCAGGAGCTTGGTTTGCATTGCTGGCCTCAGGTGGAGGGGTTTAAATATCTTTGGTCTTGTTCAAGAGTGAGGGAAGGATGGACCGAGAGATCGACAGACGGATTGGGAAAGCTTCTGTAGTAATGCGGTTGAAGTACCGGTCTGTTGTGGTGAAGAAGGAGCTGAGCTGTAAGGCGAAGCTCTCCATTTACCGGTTGATCTACATTCCTACTCTCACCTATGTATGGCCATGAGTTTTGGGTCATGATCGAAAGAACGGGATCCCAGATACAGGTGGCGGAAATGAGATTTCTCCGTAGGGTGACCCTTCTTTTTTTAGCAGTATTCATAGTTAGTCACATTATTAGGAAAGGCAATTTGCAAAGATTCATTAAAAGACATTATACTAACTGCTTCTGAAGGTAGGGCTGGATCATAAATGATTCATGCAAAAACACATTTCGGTTGATCAAGGGTGCACTTCCTTCAGAACCAAATGTAACATTAATCCTCTGTGTTTTTAGTCACTCAGATGTCAGGGGGTAAATTTGCTATTTAGACTTTGGCTGATTGTGGGGTGCACAGGTGTCTTTATGACAGCTAATGTGATTTTCGGATTTTTCTTTTTAGATTGTGTAGTCTCTCACAGTGGAAATGCACATATGCTGAAAATTGTAGACCCCTCCATGATTTCTAAGTAAGAGAACTTGCAAAATCACAGGGTGTTCAAATACTTATTGACATCACTGTATATATATATATATTTAGATACATATTACATACATATTCTGTGTGCTTAAGATGTGTTCTTTTGTTTCTACGTGTTGTCTTAAGGGTTTTTGCTTTTGCTTTTATTTTTATTTTAAAATAATAAAACTATGCATATTTTTACTTTTTTATTTAAAGAAGAAACCAGTCCAATGTAAAGTTCACACTTGAGGCTTGAAGAAAGGCAGTTGATTTTAGCTTTGTTTTTTTCATCTCAAAATACGATAAGCAGTTGCTTTAAGCAATGCTATAAACATCATTCAGTGTAAATTTTGATGGTCATTTATTAATTAATAATTACACTTAAAAGGGAATTTTGTCACAATCGTGCAGCCCTAATATATATATATATATATGAAACCTAAAAGCAAACTGCTTTCTTGTCTTAGGAAAACTTTGATTAACTTTTCTGAACCATTTAAATGTTGTGTATTGTATATGTATAATTGTATTTGTTAGCATTTTGATTATTACTTAAAATCATAGTGCATGCCTGAATTTTTACATTGATTAAAAATAGCATACTACCAAAGTACTTTAATCCACCACCCACATCCAGTCCTCTGTTCTCCTCCATTACTTCCATGGACACTGATGCTCTTAAAGATCTTCTTTCCAATAAAATTATCTTTGTAACACTCTTACCCACACATTGAAATATTTTCCAGTCACATTTATGCACAACTCGAACAGAGCCTAACTTACGGTCTGTCTCCTACTGTAACAACTACCTCTGTGGCTCTCTCTGACCGTCATCAGCGGGAACCTTCACCAGAGTACTAGTTTCCGCCCGGACCCATTTCTATGAAACACTGTGTCACTTCCGCGCCAGGTGCTGCCGCTCACACGGACTATATAAGGACATGCTTCCAAACAGGAAGTTGCGAAGTTGTGTTTTGCTACAGCTAACACTCTGAGCGTTTTTGGATTACCTTTTGGATTGCCTGTGTTTGACTTTGGACTGCCTTTGATTATCGATTCTCTGCCTGTGACCTCGACCTTCTGCCTGGACTCTGTTTGTATGAATTATTGCCTGATACCCCGACTCATTGCCTGTTTATCACTCTGTCTTTGCCTTGTCTATGATAT
>JAUMHR010000045.1:4509181-4519357 GCA_032361145.1 Enteromius fasciolatus
ACATGGACATCTTGGATGACATGGGGGTGAGTAAATTATCAGCAAAAGTTTTTTCAAAAGTGAACTTCTCCTTTAAGCTTACAACCCTCTGAGATATTACGGTTGAAATACAGGCTATTGAGTGTACTGTACATTAAAGAGTTACTTACTGTAAGGTGCAACTGTCTGCATCTTCTCCCAGACCTTGTACTTCAGATTCCCAAGATGCTTAGATTCATTCAACAAAGATCCTGACATGCCTTCGGGGTCCTGAAATGAAGTCCATGTTCTGCAAATATTTTATTTAATTTTCTGGTTTTGCTGTAGAATTATCCTTTCGCCATGCCAACAGTCAAGCAAAATGTTTAATGAAAACTTAATGTGTGACACACAACTCACTAGTTGAGAACCACTAGATTAGAAGCAACAGCGACAAAAACAAACAAATAGTAACAGAACAAAAGTCACAGATATACTTGCCCGTCTATGATGGCTTTGAAGTTCTGTAAAAGAGTAACACAAATGAACGACTCGGTGAGTGAATAAGAAGGTGTTACATTTCAGCAGATGTCAATCTTCTCACCTGCAGCAGTGTTAAATCTTCAGCGTTTATGTTTTGCTCCATCGTCCTGATCATGTCTGAAAGAGACGCTATCCTCCGAATGTTATCATCATCTCTGTTCTTCACGGCCGTAACCCGGTGCTCTTCTTCCTCCTTCAGTGCTGATAACCTGCGCTCTTCCTCCTCATGAAGAAACTGATGGAGCTTAAGAAACTCATCCTTCATTTGTCTCTCAACCCGCTTGGCCTGATTCTAAGATAAATATTGGATATTGAAATTTACTGACTGACCTGTTGACAAAAGCAATATCTGATTAAATATTAACCTTAATGTGCTCCAAAGTAATAGCTGAAGATTGTCTGGCTTTATTGAATATCTCCAGCTTACATTGCAGCACCTTCATGGCAGCTGTCATTTTATCCTGCAAAATAAAATATTATTCAAGTAAAACCGTCAATATGTTCCTATATAATGCAAAGCAGTGCTTCGGGAAAGAGATCTGATGCTGAAGTGTGATAGATCATACAATTAATATTAAATGAATAATTAATTAATTAATTAATTAATTAATAATCAAAGAGAAACCAAGTTTACAGTTAACTAATATTTAAAAAAACAGCAATAATTTTATTCAGTGAAATAAAATAATATTTGACTGAAATAAATTAATATTATATAATAATAATTATTATTATTATTAGTTAAAGACACTAAGTGAAAGCAAAAACTCACAGCAGTCTGGTATTCCTGCTGTAATAATAATAATAATTAGTAATAATTTACCCAGGAAAGAATATGCAGTGTTTTTATACTTTTGATTACTTTTGATGCAGTGTACACAGCCTTTCTTGTATATTTGTTCTACTGTAGTTTTTGTCCTATTGTTTGTAATTAGTTTCCTATTTAATCGCTGATTGATTACTTGTCTTATTCAGTGAGCTTGAGTTTGTTGGTTTATTATAACATTTTTAGATATCATAAGGGCCTTATTTAAAACAAAAAAGAACTATATCGTGGTATACACTGTTACTGTAAAATAAAATTACGTATATACTTGATTTTAGTCTTATAGCACCCTTATGGTTTGTTAAAAAAATGTTTATTGCATATGTATATACAGTAATGTGCAAAAGTCGTAGGCCATTAGTATTCTCACCAACAAAAAATGGTTTTAAGTGGGTTATTTCTATCTTTTGTGGTAGCGGGTCAGTTGGAAATATTGGTTTATATTTCCAAACATTATTTTAGTCATTAATTGTAATAATGCAGTGAGATTGTTGTCTGACAACAGCCAGTGCTCCACACAGAGACCTGATCTGATCATCATCAGTCTGTCTGGAGTCACATGAAGTAACAGAACAAACTGAGACAGACTCAATCCAGAACAACAACGTCTCCAAGATGAAGAAAAAAAAAACCTACCTGGAAAGCTAGTACTGTTCAAAGTTTCAGACACTAGTGTAAAAATGCTGTAAAGTGAGGATGCTTTCAAAAATAATGCCATAAATAGATTTAATTTATCTTCTAACTTCTATTCACTAAATCAAATAAATATTTGGGATTACAGCTCTTGGTAAAACTGCTTCAGTTCTGAGGTTTTGCCCTGATTTTCCATTCTGAACAAATTGACACTAGTTGAGAAAAGTCAGTTAGTCTGCAGACTGAAGCTGACAGATTCCACAGAAAATCAGGTAGAGTAAGGTCAGACTCCGATTTTTTTATTCATAAAAATTTTGATATTTTCAGCTGATTTTAGAAACCCATTTGTTTTCATTTGTCGTGCGTCTCCTAGTCTGGTAGTGTATGATCCTCGGTCGTGTAGTGTATGAAGCTCATTTTTCCCTTGTCACTGTTTACAGAGTCTGTAAGTGTATAATGCCTAGTGTTTTAAAAACGTGTTCAGATTTGTATAAGTCATGTAGTGTATTCCAGCTTTAAGATCTACACCCCACCAGCTGAGGACATCCAGCACAGAAGAACAAAAGAAGCACAAACTTCTCTCTCCAGCGTTACCCGATTCCAACAGCACCCGTACACCCTGAAAGATTTATATCACGGTTTGGATAGAGTCGGATCGCGTTTTCCCAGAATACAATAGGACGCATATGCCACAATGAGAGCTTAAAGGAGGGGAATGCAGAAGGTGTTGTTTGAAAGCCTGCCATCATCTTTTTGGCCGAACACTGAGATAATGTCAAAGCGAACTTGATAAACAGCATTCTTGTGCCCTGCCGCTGTAAATCAGTAACAGAGAGGAACACAATGTAACACAGTTTGTCAAAACAATGTGCCACTGTCAAACTCTACCTTGCAGTCCAGAGCCGCCTCTTCTGTGGGAGAGCAGTCGTGACCTTTGTGCATTTTTGAGGCTTGGCAGACCACGCAGATGGGCTCCTGATCCACCAAACAGAAGAGCTTGAGCTTTTCTCCATGTCTCCAGCACAGGAGGTTCGATCCAGATGCGCTGCCCTGGCCCCGGCCCAGCAGAAACGCTTCACACAGGTTTTTAAGGGCCCGGTTTGAAGGAGGGCTTTTCTTGGAGGCTCTTCTCCGGCAGACGGGACAGCTGCGAATGACTGCGCTCCCCCAGAAGTGCTCCAGACAGCTCCTGCAGAAACTGTGGCTGCACGGCAAGAGCACCGGATCCTGGAAGATCTCGCAGCACACAGGACAGGAGAGGTCCTCTTCGGGAAGGATTGCAGACATGTCGTCCTCTCTCGCAGGTGCAGGGGTTTTAAGAGATTGCAGTGTAGCTTAGTTGTTTTGGGGATTACAGGTGTTCTCACTCCGCTGGTTTCATGGAGCTAAGTCTGTCTTGACATGCATCAGAAGAGAAGGAGGGGACTATAAGCACACTGAACTAGTTAAACTAGAAGTCAAGTGTTTGGAATGACAGCCGAGGGTAGTTGATCCACATCTTTCAGCGTGCTCTCACAGTCTGATGTGAATAGTAGGTGTGGTTTCTTACCATACATCACAATTAAATACATTATTCATAGATAATGTGCATAAATGTTGTGACATACACGTGCAAATCTCATTACACTGTAATGAAAAAACAATCACTCTAATTGTTTCCAATGTCAATTGTATTCAATTGTGTTTAATGTAAATTGTAGCCTATGTAAATTCTCACATGTATTGTATTGTCTCTTATGGTAATTAAAACGATAACAGGAATTTTAATATTTAGGGCTGTTTATTTATTTATTTGGTGGTGACTTAAATGTCTGTATTTATATTCTAGGTGGTTTTCTTGAATATGTGGCTATAAAATACAGACTATATTAAAAATCAGCTGTTGGCTTTTCGAAGGATTTTTCACAATTGTAAATAAAGATTAAAGAACAGGGAAATAACTATTTCTACTTCATAATTTCATCTTTAACATAATGTGCTTTTTATTATTATTTGGGAAATTAGAAATTTCTGAGTAAAAATATTTTTATAGCAAATCCGTTTTGTTTTTTTTTAGTAGCTATATTTCAGATTTCAGCTATATGTCATATATGATGGTGACCTAATTATTATTATAAACAGTACTTTGGTTTGTTTGAAGATTTTATTAGTATTCTATAGTAAATAAGCACCTAATAAGTAAATGTAGCCTATTTGACCTAAAGAGATGCAACTGTATTTGTGTGATTAATTAAAAAATGCTCTTATGCAATACAAATTAAGGCTATTTAATAAATTAATAGACGGATAACAATTATACATGAAAATATCACTGTTGTTTTGCTTCAAAAGCTAAAAGGGGGGATAAAAAGAAAAAAATTGCAGACTCCAGGCATCTTAACCCTTGCACTTGTACACAACGTTTTCTATTCATGGGTTTCATGGGATGGCCACATATTTCTCCAAACTGATTTCTTATGATTGGTTATTAATCATACAGATCCTACTTCTGTTTGAATGTCAGTCTCAATCAAGACTGTGTTAGGCTTACTAAATTAAGCTAAACCTGAGGATCACTGTACGGACTTGATTTGGTCTAATGATTTAGTGTCAGTCAGTAATGTGTCTCTGTTGCGGTTATGATCCTGCTCCAGTGTAGCCAACTACAAAAAAAAGTCCCACGGTAGAAGGCCTAGCACAGTCGTTTATTCCTGTAAAGAGAAGCCATTCTCCATTCCCTTAGCAATATTTTTCAGACATGTCTTTATAGTCAGTGCTCCTTGGAGAGTCGCCTATCACCTCCGTCCAAATCACGGGCAGCATCCTATCCGGTGTCTCCACGAGCTCAAGGTCCTCCTTCTCTCCTCCGGTCTTGGTTACCATGGCGATGACGTCATCTTGCACCACAAGCTCAGCCCAGTAACGGAGTTCAGAGGCGGGCGTTAATTTCCGAGCGACAGAGACGGGCAGAAACGAGCAGCTCCTCCGTTAGCGCGCGGCAGAAGACAGCCCTCGGTTCCTGCATCCCCGCCATTAACTTTTCCTGCAGCACCATGCGCGAGATTGTGCACCTGCAAGCCGGCCAGTGCGGCAACCAGATCGGAGCCAAGGTAATATTGCGTTTTGAGAACGGATGGCTGAGGTTTGAACTTACGCGCGATGCACCTTCCAAGGCGACTAACCCGCCCCTTAAAGAATCTTCTAGAAATGCATCGCAGTTCGGTTTCGATTCGCTCTGCAGCTTTTGTCAAATGCATGCACGATTAAAACGCGCATAGGTCCGATTTGGAGATGGAGACAGCCAGTGCATTGTGCGCAAAGACGTGCTTTCATTTGGTGTGGAAACGTACGAAGGAGAATGAATGAATTAAACGTTCCTTTGTTTTTGTTTTTCCTTTTTCTAGTTATAGCAGTCATGGCACATTTATTGCGGTTGAACCTTATGTATACCTTCAGCGTAATTTATGTTTGACAGTAATGAGACTGAATTGTTAGAATTGGTTCCTCCTATCTACCGGAATGACCTACTTACGTTTAATTAGCATACGGGGAAAAATATTTTTGGAACTTTTGGAATGTAATATTCAGCAACTATATAAAAACGCATGTATATAATAATAATAATAATAATAATATGTTACGAGTGCAGACTATGTTTTGGTTTATCGCTGAAAGAAAATAACATCACATTCCTCGGATTCACTGGAATCCGTAAACTGTGCATAGGTTAATCCACATGATTCATCTAAAAATATTAATTGTGAATAATCAATAAAATCGAATTATTTTCGTTGTGTTTCATTATTTGCTCAGCATCGTTAATTCTTTCTGATCCTACATGGAATTGTAGCTACATCCTATTTGATGCTCCTTGCATTGATTAATTTATTTTTTATTTAATTTAAATAAATTTAGCCTACTGTTTTTTTCTAACGAGATAAATATGACTCTTTTTTTCTGTCTCCGTCTGCCTCTCCCCCTCCCTCTCTCTGGCCTCCGCCCTGCTGTCTCTCCTCCTCCCTCTCTCTCTCTCTCTCTCTCTCTCTCTCAGTTCTGGGAGGTTATCAGCGATGAACACGGCATCGATCCAACCGGAACATATCATGGAGACAGCGACCTGCAGCTAGACAGGATCAGTGTTTACTACAATGAGGCGACAGGTATGATTCATTCGTTGTCAAAAATGATGCTGATTTGTATAGTTTTTTTATGCACAATGTAAGCTAACATTGCAGTCTGAGATTTTTTAACATCACTATATATACCGAAACAAATGTCTGGTTTGCATGACCTGTCGTATCAATCTTTTTATTTAGGTGGGAAGTATGTTCCCCGTGCCATTCTGGTGGATTTGGAGCCTGGCACAATGGATTCAGTTCGTTCTGGACCCTTTGGACAGATATTTAGACCTGACAACTTTGTGTTTGGTAAGCTAATCATTCCTCAAATGTATTTTCCATTACCTTAGTTATTTCCACCATGTGCTGCTACAGTATCATTTTTCACATGAATCCTCACAGACTCCAATTACATGGTGTCTTCGGTTGAATGCTAGAAGGAGTTAAAATTTGACATGGTGGATGTCAACTTTAGATATGCACTCATATTATGAATGGGAAAAACACAAAATCATGTTTTCTAAAAAAAGAGCCAATCACCAATTGGTAGAATGATCACCAGCTGATGTTAGAAGCTCTGTTTGCGAGTTGGCTTTACCAACCTGAACTATGTTTTAGTGCTATTTAGTACAAGAAATCGCATTTAAAGGTCAGCATGTGGCAGATTTTGTTGCTTGTTTGAATTATGTCACGCAGTTTTTGAGATTTCTGGATTTGTTTTAAATATGGCCACCAGGTAAACGGGTCTCGCAATGCTAAATTTTAATGATTGCAGGTCAGAGCGGTGCTGGAAACAACTGGGCCAAAGGTCACTACACAGAAGGAGCAGAGCTTGTGGACTCAGTACTGGATGTTGTTCGTAAGGAAGCAGAGAGCTGCGATTGCCTGCAGGGCTTCCAGCTCACCCACTCTCTCGGCGGAGGTACCGGATCAGGCATGGGCACCCTCCTCATCAGCAAGATCCGCGAGGAGTATCCCGACCGTATCATGAACACCTTCAGCGTGGTGCCCTCGCCCAAAGTGTCCGACACCGTGGTGGAGCCCTACAACGCTACGCTGTCCGTCCACCAACTGGTGGAGAACACAGACGAGACCTACTGCATCGACAACGAGGCTCTCTACGACATCTGCTTCCGCACGCTCAAGCTCACCACACCAACCTACGGAGACCTCAACCACCTGGTCTCGGCCACTATGAGCGGAGTCACCACCTGCCTGCGTTTCCCCGGCCAGCTCAACGCCGACCTGCGCAAACTGGCCGTCAACATGGTGCCCTTCCCCCGTCTGCACTTCTTCATGCCCGGCTTCGCTCCCCTCACCAGCCGGGGCAGCCAGCAGTACCGCGCGCTCTCCGTCCCAGAGCTCACCCAGCAGATGTTCGATGCCAAGAACATGATGGCCGCCTGTGACCCGCGTCACGGCCGCTACCTGACCGTGGCCGCCGTCTTCCGCGGACGCATGTCCATGAAGGAGGTGGATGAGCAGATGCTGAATGTCCAGAACAAGAACAGCAGCTACTTCGTCGAGTGGATTCCTAACAACGTCAAGACCGCTGTCTGCGACATCCCACCCCGTGGGCTCAAGATGGCCGCCACCTTCATCGGCAACAGCACTGCCATCCAGGAGCTGTTCAAGCGCATCTCTGAGCAGTTCACCGCTATGTTCAGGCGCAAGGCTTTCCTGCATTGGTACACCGGCGAGGGTATGGATGAGATGGAGTTCACAGAGGCTGAGAGCAACATGAACGACTTGGTGTCCGAGTACCAGCAGTACCAAGACGCCACTGCCGAAGAGGGTGAGTTCGAAGAGGAGGGCGAGGAGGAGGTCGCTTAAATCGCAACTACCCGGCGAAACAGTGTCCCTGCCACTCCATCGCCCATATTTCATCCTTCTCGCCACAAACCAGAGCTCTCCAGAACAATGAATGGGTTTTCACATTCAGTATCCATCAATGACAGTCAAACCCTCCCCCCCCCAACTCACCCACCAGTGACATTTTGAGGAATTGTGAACTTTTGATTTGGTTTTGTGTTTCTGAATTTTGTGAATGCACGCCATCAAATCCCCCTCACATCCACGTGAAACGCAAGTGATTTTAAATGTGAAGCCTTCATCGATAACGATGTAACTGGTGTCAGTGTCAGTATTTGAATAAAGGTTACTACTACATCTGAATTAATTGTTTTTGTCAAATGTCGCAGATGGTTAATGTTTTAACATTAGTGGTGGACACAGGATGGTGGAAATTATTTAAAATAAGACAAAATAAGCTATAAAATGAGCAAAAACAGCTGAAAACCAAAATGTGAGCCGACATATTTTCTTATTTTGTTTTTGTTTTGTTTTATTTGTGAACCTTGTATTTTGGGAAAACCTGGATATGAGGGAATATTCTTCTAGTTAGGCTATGTCAAGCTCTAAAATATTTAATCGAGCAGAAATTTAGAAACAACTACGAAATATATATATAAATAATTAATTTTAAAGAATAATTATTTATTTCATTGTTTGAAGCCGCAATCGGTAGCTTTTGGCGCTCTAGCGGTTATTAATAAACAACCGCGTGGGTCTGGCGGAAGAACATTGTAGCCGGATCTACTTCTCTCTGTTCATGTTTATGGCGAATCACGCAGATACTGGGCTACTCCGCAGAGGTACCTACCCGAAGCAGTCAGAAAATTAACACTCATTATAAGTGAGCCGTAGTGATTCAGGACAAGCCAAAAACATGGGTTGGAAAATTCATGGTGTACATGTTTAGTAAATAAGTTTTGTACATTCTGAAGACAAGGAAGAAAAAAATCAGCAGCGTATATATTGCCAGTTAGTTTTAGGGAACTTGAATATTGTCGGTCAGTTTTGGGGTCTCAAAAAGTCAAAAAAAAAAAAGAGAGAGAGAGATCATAAATGAATTTGTTATTAGTTTCCTGATAATACCGTTCAAATGCACCTTCATTGTTGGTGTATTTCGCCGAATAAAATGGCATCATAAAACAACTGGCTAAAAGTCCAACCAGACCACTAGAGAGCAGTGTTACTGAAAACAATCAACCGAGCATGCTTTTCTTATGTCTAGTCAACACAATAAGCTCTTGCGTTGTTCTTGGCAAGCAAATTTGTGAGACACAGCTTTAAGCAATGCTGTGGCACGCTTCTTAAGAAAGACTCCTCTATGCACACCCAGATATTACTGTAGTGTCAGCAATCATATGACGTTTATGTAATGCCATAAAAATGTCTAAGTAGCCTACACCTATCCAGCTAAAAAATGTAACAGATGTTTACTGACTGGGGAAAAAGGCCCTATTTTCCTATTTTTTTGTGAATGTATAAGTCATCTGATTAATTAGCGCTCGCCAAATAATTATAATAACAAAAGTAAATGGCAAACAGTAAACCTGTTTGCACTATACAAAACAATTTTGTTACAGTTACGATAATAAAATAATACTCTATGTAAAGCAGAATAGTTAAAATAGCACTATAAAAATAAACGAATATGTAAAAAAATACCTATAAAAACGATTCCGTCAGAAAAACAAGTGCACAGCTGTCTTCATTTTGTCTTTGAACATCCAGTTTTGCGGTAGCGCTGAAGTTAATGTTATATCTGGGAAATTTTTAAATGAGCGGTTCATTTATAAATTTGTAATCTTTCAGGCTATGGAAATACGGAAGACAGACGACAAGCAGCACGTAGCACATAGACTGCAATGCAAATTATTTTCTTGCGTAGCAACTTCCTATGATATTATAGACTGTACCTTCAGTGGAAGAATAACAATTAATTAGTTTAATAAAATAATGTTTTAATGTAAATTTGTGTTGTCCTCAATATTTCTTAACATGGAACAAACATTTTATAAAAGCAAATGCACCTGAGGCGGTGATGTAGTGTAAATATAGTCACTCCACTGAGTGTTGTGCCTATCAAAACCCATGAGCAGTGATTATATTCACAATATAGCATGACCATGACTATATGCCTTTTTATCTTATATTTAATACATAACACGATTTTGGAAGATTCTAAAAAGGTGAAATTTAAAAAGGCACTCCAGTGAAACATAATGGATGAAATTTATGAGTGTAAACAACATTCATGCTATGATAAAAGAA
>JAUMHR010000045.1:4575754-4589801 GCA_032361145.1 Enteromius fasciolatus
GATTTTTCTTTTTTGCCAAAAATCCTTAGGATAGTAAGTAAAGATCATGTTCCATGAAGATATTTAGTCAATTTCTTCCTGAAAATATATTAAAACTTAATTTTTGATTTGTAATATGCATTGAAAAAAATCTTCATTTGGACAACTTTAAAAGTGATTTTCTCAGCATTTAGATTTTTCTGTACCCTCAGATTCCAGATTTTCATATAGTTGTATCTCGGTCAATTATTGCCCTATCCATACAAATCATACATCAATGGGAAGCTTATTATTCAGCTTTTAGGTCATGTATAAATCTTAATTTTGAAAAATTAACACTTACAACTGGTTTTGTTGTCCAGGGTCACATTTGTCATTTCATGATGTACCGAATATTTTTAACTGATGAAAGATCTGGAATACAAGCAGGAATCTTCTTATATACTGTAAAGCCACACTGTTATGAAGTACACACTTTAGCACTTTCTTGCTAAAATATGCAAGGCCTTCAATTAAAAAGACTTTATTAGGATGGAACAGTATGCTGCTGTACAACCTTTTACTTTTCAGCACTGATGGTGCCTTTCCAGATGTGCAAGCTATCCATTCAGGTATATGCACCCCATACAATCAGAGGTGAAAGCTTACTGTAATTTAAAAACATTTTTAGTAACAGAGTAATTTAACGCGTTATAATTTGCAAAACCGTAATTAGAGTATAGTTACTAATCCACATTGTAAAAAGGGTGTAGCGCACGCACTGTCGAGATCACTGGCAGTGCATTAGAGATCTCTTCCAAGACACACAACGCATTTGGATGCTTTTTGGCAAGTTCTCTCAATGCCTTAGGACAAATATGCATAAATAAACAAGGCACATTAGCCAGGTTTATTTCAGTTAGTCTAACTTATTGCCAGATCATTTGGTTTGAAAAAAGCCTAGCTTATTTGGTAAACTTGTTTTATGGAACAGGGCCCTAGGGTATTTTATTTGTGTTATTTTGAACTGATTTATTGTTCTGTGCATATTGTTGAGGTAAAGAAAAATATAAGAGGAAAAGAAAAAAAACATGACAAACATTCAGACAGTCACAAAGACAGTCAAAAGATGGTCAAAAAGGTAATATACTTCGCTGTTTGTTAATTATTTGCAACTATAATTGCACGGGAGGCACAGAGATTGCAGAAACTCAGGAACTTTAATCATAAAGTAAACCGGATCACAGTACTCACAGGGTAGACACTTGAAGACCGACACAGAGGGCAAAACACTTAAATACAAACACTAATGAGGCTAGAACTAGACACACATGGGTTACATGGCTGGACACTAATCAACAAAATTAACACTCATCGAAACTAGGACATGAATAACCAAATATGGGCAAAGGCGGACACAAGAGGAGCAAAAGCACATGGAACACTAAACACAGAGTCTGACAATATAAGATTTTCAGAATGTTTTTCTTTTTTTTTGCCTGGTATACTGCACAACTCCTGCATAACTGAAATGTGTGTCATTTTTAGCATACTTTCCCGGGAACACTTTGGACTTTTTTTTTTAGCAGAATACCAAAGCTGCTCACCCCTGTACTTTCCAGAAAGCTTAAAGGAGTCAAACAAAGCCAATTTTCCACTACCTTATATGAGTTTTTGTGATCTTAATGGAAAGTTTGTAATTTAGATTGCTTTAAAATTTAGATAGTGTAAAAAAATGCTACTTTTACCCTGTCAAAAACAGCTCTTTAGAAATAACTCTGTTCTGTACTTCCCCTTTAAATCTTCACGAGCTCCTATGACTCCGGCCCTCTTTTCTGAGGCACTCTCGGAGGATTTTTTTTTAACCTTATTCATTGTGAAGCTTGCTAATTAGCACATTATTAGGAAAGGCAATTTGCAAAGATTGATTCAATGACATTATACTCACTGCTCCTGTAGGTGAGGCTGAATGATTATCGTGAACATAAACGCATTTCGGTTGATCAAGGGCGCGTTTCCCTTCACAACCAAATGTTACGTTAATCTTCCACATCTTCAGTCACTCAGATGTCTGGAGTAAATCACTACTGCACCTCAGTCGCTTAGGAGTCTTGCTTGTCTCTGCGTCTCGGTCTCACTCAGGGCGGGTCTGATGTAAGACACCAGTTCAATCTGTGTGACACGCTGCTGTCAGTCAACTATTGTGGGAGTGGCCTCTGTAGGTGCGACGCCACACCGACATGCATTTGAGAATGGTTTAATTTCAGAAGGGGCAACTTATTTTTATTAAATTAAAAGAAAACTACTGGTGGATCTTTATCATTGTAGGGTGGTTGTGTACACACACTCCCAACACACATTTCAGTCCAAACTGCTTGTAAATGTGCATGTAGCACCGGATGACCCCTTTAAATACATTTTATTATAATTATTTAAATTCAGGTATGCTTATCATTATGCTTAGAATCATCATAAGATCAGCTGAGGCTGCGCAGTCTAAGCCAAATTCTGGAAAGGTCGACCAAAAAGTAAAGAGCTGATTAGTAGTTCAAATAATGCCAGAATGTAAAATACAATGCTTGAAATATTATTAAAAAAATCAGACATGTTTCAGACCTTTCAGATTATTTCTTTAATAGGCCATTTTAGTTTCAAATTATATTTAAAAGATAATATAACTACTTTGTGGTTCCTCTGAAGAAACGCAACTGCTTGCATATTCACAAGACAAAAGAACTACACACTTCACAAGAACTATGCACGAATGCTTGCTTCGGTGTTCTCTTTGTTATACTTTTTAATGCATATGCAAGTATGATAAACAGTATATATTTTTTTTCCATCTCATACATGGTGTGGGTAAATGAAGCCTCATGAAGCACTGAGGCTTACCCCTGATTCTTCCAAGAAAACAGCACCATCTGGTGTTTAGTAAAAAAATAAAGCAGCCAAGGTTACAAAGCCATGCCTACATGCACAAATAAAGTGTGTGTGTTGAATTTAACTCCATGCCAAATTCATTTACCCATTAAGTCATGGCAATATGAGGCAACAATGTACACTTACTGTACACTTGTGTTTGAAAATATGCCTAAAAAAACTTGCTAGCAAAATTTGAGGGTTCGAAGTTTGAACATTATGACACACAAAGTGAATCATAAGCCCTTGCTGTTATTAAATCCTTTCATTAGCAGTTCATAGTAGGAGGTAACATGCAAGAAATGTACATTTTTGCACCATCATGCTGATAACATTTCTGTAGTCATTCAGAAATCACCCATCAGAGTCCACATCCACCCTATAATTATTTTCTGTGTGTAACTGATAAGCAAAGTATTTGCCCCACCACATATAAAACACAGTATTGCTTTATACCTTTATTAATTGTTTTATTGTTTAAAATAACATTTAATGCAAAACTATGTTTATGTCATGAACATGTGCGGTGGTCCCACTTTATATTGGGTGGCCTTAACTACAATGTACATAATAAAATAATAATTTGATACAATGCACTTATTGTGCACATACATGTTTCTACACAGGAATTATATATATATATTCTTTACATATCTGCATGTAATTACATCTGTAATTCATTTCTGTAATTACATTTATCGTTACACTTTAACCCACCCTTAAACCTACCCAACCGCCAAGCCTGCCCCTAAGCTTAACACCCATAAACCACCTCTAAAGTGTTAAAATATGTACATAGTTCTTTTTTTTTATGTACGTAAATAGCGGCTAAGGCCAGATGACATACAGTAGGACTTGTGGAGTTATGTTCTTATGATTAGGTGTGTCATTTTATGATTAATAGATTAAACATAGCAGTTTAAACCTGGACTGGCCCTTTCATGACTTCTCGTATAAGACTGATTTTGTTCTGGTTCACCAGGGAATAGTTTTTCCAGTATAGTCCAGGAATCCACCGTGCTGCTGCTCAGTAAGACCGCCAATGACCCGCAGCATCCCCTCCACACTCTCTTTTGGTTCAAGTGGTGCCTGGTTTAAAAACATAAATAGTCATTAATATGTATAATAAATACAATATGGCTAAAGCAGCAATTAACAGTACCAGTGTGATACTCCATGCACTATGTAATGTTGAATAGGGTTGGAGCATTTACAAGCATCTAGATTAAAAATCTTATGAAGGCAATTAAACGAGTGAAAGTTGTAGCTACTCCAAAGAATAAAAGTAAATGTTTGACAGAATCCCAAGCACCAGGTGAATTCAAATCAGCATGACACATTGTTCAATTGGTTAATTGCTAATAAAGCATATTATTCTGGTTAAAAGTTACTAATAAAGCTTCTAAAAAAGTTGTAAAATGTAAATAAAAATAGATTGCACTGATTTGCAAATCTCATAAGCTCATATTTATTTGTGATATACATAGACATGTTTAAAATCAATGATTAAATTTAGACAATTTTAAGGAGAAAAAAAACAGGTTGGTTTGAATTTGATCACCACAATACTTCTAAAAAAAAAAATGGCTATGTTTACTACTTCCCCTCTTCTTTTAACAACAGTCCATAGAAGTCTGGGAACTGTGTTTGATGATTCGAGCTGCTCAACAGTTCTCTTTTTGTTATATTTTTCATTTCATAATGTGTTGAAAGTTTTCCAATGGTGAAAATTCTGGACTGCAGTCAGGACTCTAATACAAAGCCATGCTGTTATAACAGATGTAGTACACAGTTTAGCATTGTTTTGCTGAAATAAGCAAAGGCCTTCCCTAAAAACACTTTGTCTGGATGGAAGCATATGTTGCTCTAAAACCTGTAGATCATTTTCAGCTCTGATGGTGCCTTTGCAGATGTGCAAGCTGTCCATTCATGTACTAACGCACCCCCATACCTCTAGAGATGAAAGCTGTGGAACTGAATGCTGATAATAAGACAGATGTTGTCATTCTTCTTTAGTCTGAAGGATGCTGCATGCATTGTTTATTCCCGTTTTTAATGTGAAGATCACAACATCCAGTACTGATTTCTGCCCTTGTCCCTTGCACACAAATATTTCTCCAGATTGTTTAGATGATATTATGTACTGTAAATGACGAGATATTCAAAATCGTAACATTTCACATTGCAGAAAATCATTCTGAAATTGTTTCCCAGATTGGTGAACCTAACCTAACCTAATCAGCTGCAAAATATTCCTAAAGCCCCCCCACAGACACAGACAAAAAACCTTTAGAGATTTCAAACATTTTGTATTTTTAAGCTTCATTTGATTATATTTTTTTTACGTTTTCTACATTTGTGCTCAGAAAACTCCAAACTTTACTAATAAATTTACACTCACTTTTTCTCCACCCAGATCTGTTTTGACCCATCCTGGGTGAAGGGCCATGCAGAGGATCTCATCCGCCTTTAACTCCTCAGCAGCTAACACAGTCAGCATGTTGAAACCTGCCTGAGAGACAATCAACATTTGAGTTATACATCAGCTCATACCATCAATAATTCACGGGCAATGAGATAAGAACAAGCAAAGATGTCAGTATACCTTGCTAACGCAGTAGGGCAACACTGGGAATTGTTGGTATAAGGAAGGCATTGTGCTGATGGATCCCCCCACAGTGGAGATGTTGATGACAGCTGCTTTATTAGAGGACATGCCTGGTGTCCCGCTCGCTTTGGCTGCTGCTTGTAGATACGGTAGGTACTCCTACACACACAAAACATATCTCTGAATTAGACATTTATTTTATACTTAAGGTAGCAATAAAGGAATAGTTAACCCTCTAGCCATTTAAGATAAGCTGACATTGTTTTCGAACAGATTTGGAAGAATTGTCAATTTCTTGTTAGCGAAACCTGTGCATTTGTCAATTTCTCCAAAACCACATCATCTGTACATCTTGGATGTCTTGAGGGAAGACACATTTCCTTCCTAGCAAATTTTCTATTTTTTGCGAAAACCAATGTTGCTCCAACTGGATATTGTAGCTTATTCTGGCAAAGCATTTGTAGTGTGCATCTGATTTGCAAGTCAGTGTTGCAATCCATTACAGGATGACTTGTATCAGAACAAACCAACTCGTCAGGGAAGCCTGCACAATCTGCAATAACAAACTCAACAAAATGGTAGCTCATATATACAATGGTGCAGCAGTGTCTTTGTCCGATCAGGCTAAGACACCAGTTAAACTGGTTTTAGCTTTTATTTCGGTATAATACTAGGAAACCAGTGACTATTCTTCCTCTCATTTTAACAGTCTAGTCACAGACTTTTGTCCCAGCGGCACAATAGTAAAATCCCTAGCCTAGATGTTAAGACACTTTGCACTGAACCAACACATTTAATTTTATTTTTAAGACAAAATCTTTCAAAGCCTATATCTGTGATCTTTTTTAACTTACCCTAATAACTATTATGGGTCCTATCACGTTGGTGTTGAAGGTGTTTTTCATGTCTTCAACACTACTGGTCTGAACGGTTCCTCTTGCCACGATTGCAGCATTATTCACCAGCAGGTTCAAACCACTGTTTCCCAGAAGAGACCCCACTTTCTTTGCAGACTCTTTGATACTGGATGGATCATCAACATCTAAAATGAATAAAACAAATAGCAATTCTACAGTTCAATAATAAATATCTTGTCTCAGTTATAATGGTATTAACTTTCAAATCAGTGACATCTGCATTTACAGTAAAAATTTTAAATGCAAATTTTACCAAGACGTATGATAGTGATCACACTTGGATGTTTTTTTGCCAGTTCTCTCAATGCCTTGAGAAAGATAATATTAATATGCATTAAACAAGGTGAAGTAGAGTTTTTCCCGCTGTTTGTATATGCGTTAGTTATCTATAACTCACCTCAGACTTTGGTCCGTCTGGGTCACGACAGGTAGCAAAAATGTGACGTTTTGGACAAGAGTCCTCCAAGAGTTGTTTTACAGTTTCAAAACCCAAGCCCCGGTTGGCTCCAGTGATCAAGATATTGCATGCTTTCACTGCTGCCATGTTGTGCCAATCTGCTTCGTTCTGTCTGCTTTTAAGTGAGCCAAGTGAACTTAACGTCCTATAACATTACGTAATAGATGCATATAGCTGCTGTTTAAAATGTGACAGATCGCTTCCCCATATTTTAGCGCCACCCCGTCACTTCAAACGCCGCCCTTATCCCGGCTCCTTCTGACAGACGAGTGGAGCTGCAGCGCGAGATGACAGATTTGTTCACACATGCCCGATATAAAATGTCTCTGATTGCATTATCATGATTTTCCTAATCCCGAGTATAGTCAACGTTGAAACTTGGGAAAGTTTGGCTGTTCATTCAACGGAACACATGAGAATGGCAGTTTTACTTCAGGGGGTGAATGACAGATTTGATATGCTGTAGCCTATACAGCCTTATCCATTCAGACTTATAATAATAAGTTTTGTTTTTTGAACCAAAGACAAAAAATGGGATTTATTGACGAAACTACAGGAATGGCAACGGAACAGGTGTCCTATTTTATCCTTCCCTTCAGATTAGGGTTAGGGTACACAATAAAACATCATCTAATAGTTAGAAAAAAAAAATTTGTTGATTTCTGGCCACAAAATTACTGCATTTGCATCACTGTAAGGGAGGGTTTAGTTAATAAACAATAGCATTTTTCATTGTTAAATTGCACCTACTGTTTTAATGGAAGGTAGCAAAATCGGACAAATTGACAGAAACATGAGCCTGTGCTGAGGTAGAAGTGATGATTTGCAAAACCACGACTTCAGTTTGACAGATTTCTATTTTACTTCACCCCACAAAAAGCTAACTCTCTTAATTAATGAAGCAAATTCTAACAACGTACACAGTGTCTCAGGTTTTGTAGCGTTATAATAAGTTGTGATGTGCACCAGACCAGAGAAACACCATGCAACTGTGTTCTCACGTTCAAGGCAAAAAATCCAATCAGCAAATCTAATCAACTTAAAGGCAAAGAGTTCACTTCAAGAATGAAAATAAAGTGCTCAGTTGAGTTTTGCTTTAAAAACAACACACACACTCTCACACACACAAGGTGCCAGAGTGTCAACTTTATTCAGTCCACAGAAAAAACAATTTAACCTATCTTTAATTTAACCTGTCTTTGCTCACTCTTCCAGCTTATAAGGTGAAGTCATTGTGTACAGTACATTAAGAATATGAGGATTTTTATTCTTCTGTCTCTTGCAACCAACATGAACATTTCTTCTTTTCCAGCATTAAAGTATATGCAGTGCGGGTATGTCGAAATAAGAACTTGTTTCTGAGTGGTGAAATCTCTTGAAGGATCACACCACGAGGAAACCGCACCCCATAGTGCGATAGTATCCAACATGGACATTTCGTTCCCTTTTTCGGACTAGTTATGTTTAAGAGATTAAGAGGAAAAGATAGAGTGAAGCTTATGATTTATATCTAGCTTGACCTATATAATTATATTATATAGGTTATAAACAGCTTAATAAAGCTCAGAACAAAAAATTGATTTCCAGTGACAAAAGCATGAGGTTTTTAAGCAGTATGCTTCTGTTTAAACCCATCAGTCCACATCACTTCTTTTTTTACTTAATTAAATTCAATAGCTGTCGCAGAATGGTGAAAACAAACAAAAAAAGTGGCATCAGACAAAATAAAATGTAAAGAACATTTTAATTATGTTTATAATCATACAGTGTTATTTTGTTTGCTTATAGGGGTCCTCCAGCACCCACACTTATGGTCGTTGCACTTACCACTTGACTGCTTACAGTATATGATGTATTTCCTGTAATTGGCCCAAGTGTTCAAGTAAGACCACAAGTATGTGTAGAACTTTTCATTACCTGATAAGAACAACACTTATAGTGATGAAAATACTTTGCATTTTTAAATCAAGTCTGTTCAGCAGTCACTATAGCCGAAACTATTTATTTGTACTGCATTAATTAAGTGATAAAAACATGTTTCTAAATTATGTGTAATATCTAGGGCTATTGTTAATATTTAACTTATATCAGAACCGTGACCTCTCATTAGATATCGGAAAAAAATCTCCAAATTTCCAAAACATGATGCAGAATACACTATGAATACTCTAATCCGGAGCAGTATTCAAGATTTACATTCCTTCCCCTGGAAGTATACCATGATCTCCTCCCTCCTGGATCCTTTCTGTTTTCTTGTATGCTGTAATTAATCGAAGCATTCTGCAGTCATATTTATTTGGATTTCAGCATTTCCTTATAAATATGTGACTATTTTAGAGAAAATATGAGTAGAGACATAACAGGAATGACCCATACAGTAAAAAAGAGACAGTACTGTTTATTAAGTGTTTTATTGTATGAAATACTAAATAGTATAAAATCCTAAACAATAAAAAATTGTCATGTGTCTCTCATAAACCCTTGTGGACTGAAATTAAAAATATAGTTCATCCTCCCAAAACGAATATATTGTCGTCATTTACACACCCTCAAGTTGTTTCAAACCCATATGAAGTCATCATTACTGAGTTGAACTATCCTTTTAAGTGCTAATGGTTCAGTGTGCCCTTTTTATAAAAAATTGATAAAATAGGGTATTTTAGACCTTTTGTGACCATATGAGAAAGATTTTGTTCTTTTGGTTTACCAGGTCACAGTTTCTCCAGCATAGTCCAGGAACGCACCGTGCTGTTTCTCAGTAAGGCCGCCAATGACCCGCAGCATCCCCTCCACACTCTCTTTTGGTTCAAGTGATGCCTGGTAAATATACATGTATATTAAAACATACTGTATATGTACTAACATGCAATATTAAAATAAATATAGCTGCAAGCATAACCACATCAATGCAAGGATTGCTGTAGATCTTTGGGGTCATATCACTCTCAGGAAATAAAGAAAAGTTAGTTTTACCTTGTGAAATTTTTGATTATTTATGGCTTTATAGATTTTGACTAGTAGGCGATCATCAAATTTACATTATACATAGTGCAATGTGTCAGGAAGAGATAGAAAGTTTCTTTTTAGCAAGCAAAAGCACTTTTTTCAAGTTATTTCCAATCTGGTCTTTTGTGCAACCCCATTTTTGCGGGGTTTCACCACAGTTTCAAAGAGAAATGTCCACTGAGTGGCACTAAAACACAGGTTCAATACTTGAACCCTGGCACATTTTCTTTATGTTGATATAGGTATGTATTGCTGTGTTTTTACTAAGCTAAACATCTGACGACTGCTGCTAAAAGTTAATGCTCATCATGTTGGAAATATGCCCTACACCAAATCCAACTCTAAACCTAGTGTTAACAAATGTAAAACTAATATTAAAAGGCATTTATTGATGCAAAAAATGTTTGTGGCATGAGACCCGGTAGTTGATTTCATGATTACATGCGAACCATTTGAAATAACAAAATGCTTTTTAATATCTTGACCAACTGACAGTCACAACGATAGAACTAAAACTTATAAAGGAAGCAATTAAAGTCATGGTCCAACTAAAGTATTTTTGACCATGAATGGAGCATGTTTTGAAAATGGTGGAAATCAAAAGCACATGGTGCAACAGAGCATGACGTAAAAAGTAAACACTCACATCATCTCCACCCAGATCTGTTTTCACCCATCCTGGGTGAAGGGCCATGCAGAGGATCTCATCCGCCTTTAACTCCTCAGCAGCTAACACAGTCAGCATGTTGAAACCTGCCTGAGAGACAAACATCATTTGAGCTCATGTCATCAATACTAGACTAGTTTTGGTTTATCTAGTGAGTCAGCATTACGTTGCTGTACCTTGCTCACTCCATAAGGTAACGTTTGGAATTCTTTGTATATGGAAGGCATTCTGGTCATGGATCCCGCCACAGTGGAGATGTTGATGACCGCTGCTTTATTAGAGGACATGCCTGGTGTCCCGCTCGCTTTAGCCGCTGCTTGTAGATACGGTAGGAACTCCTACAAAAGAGAGAGAAAGAATTACTTAAGTCATTTAGATTGTTGATTAACTATTAACAATGCTTTCTACATTACCCTAATGATTAACATGGGTCCTATCACGTTGGTGTTGAAGGTGTTTTTCATGTCTTCAACACTACTGGTCTGAATGGTGCCATTCGCCACGATTCCAGCATTATTCACAAGCAGGTTCAAACCACTGTTTCCCAGAAGAGACCCCACTTTCTTGGCAGACTCCTTGACACTGGATGCATTATCAGCATCTAACAGGAACAGAACACACATCAGTCCTAAGCACTGAAACAGTATATAAAAACTATCTACAATCAAATCTGACATGCAGAAATAGGACACGTGCACATTTACCAAGACGAATGATAGTTATAACACTTGGGTGCTTTTTCACCAGTTCTCTCAATGCCTTAATAAAGATAAAATGCATAATTAAAAAAGGCATGTTGTAATTTCTCCCTTTTTCACTATTTGTCTTATCCATTCCTAACTCACCTCAGACTTCGGCCCGTCTGGGTCACGACAGGTAGCAAAGATATGCTGTTTAGGAAAAGAGTTCTCAGAGAGTTGCTTAACAATTTCCAAGCCTAAGCCCCGGTTGGCTCCGGTGATCAAGATTTTGCATGCTTTCACTGCTGCCATGTTCAGGCTGCTTCTACCTCTCTGCCTTGAAATAGTGCTTTGTATGTATGTGAAAGTATGTGTAACTCGATGCCACTGCTACATTATGTAATATGCCGTGATTGAGGATGTGGCAGAAATTCGCCTCCCCCATATTTTAGCTCCACCCCGTCTCTGTACTCGCTGCCCAGGCTTTTTATGTCAAAGCGTGGTCCCAGAAGAGGTGCGTGAGAGTTAATTTTTGTGACCACACGACTCAGGCACAACATCTTTTCGTTAATGGAGGTGAACTTTACAATTATGTTTACTCAAAATAGCCTATGGAGCTGCCCTGTGGAAATGATGGGTTCCTACCTAAAAACCTAATTGAGTAGTTATTAATCTTATAACTTGTTTTGACTGCATTGACGTAATGTTCTCAATTAAATTACTCTTAAATTCTAAATTTTAATAACGTTAGGTACATATATAGATGCCCTAACTGAGTGAGAGCCTCCCCATCTCTGTATGTCACTTCACTTCTTCACATTCACTTGTAGGGACCTCACCGCGAGGACACCGTACCTCACTTTTATTGGTAACACTTTACAATAACAGGACATGAATTATCATGAACTAATACTTGAATTAACAACTACTTGCCTTAACTCATAATTAGTCATCTATTAATCAAGAACTAACTTAACTTTAACAATTTGTGCCATTAAAAAATGTTGGATTTAGATGACCACAAATTGTTAATTAATACATCAGTAACTAACATGTAATTAAGGCGGTGTTATTCATGCAGTAATTCATGTCAAAGTTAAGTTAGTTCTTGATTAATAGATTTCTTCACTCATCATTATAGTCATTTAATCGTTTATTCACGTATTAGTACATGGTCATTGATAATTCAAGCGGAGATGCCATTCCCCCTTCTGGAGTGTGTATTGCATAAACTCCTCTTGGAGGCCTGAGGCAATACCCACAGCGTCTATCTGTCTTCAGAGGAAAACTGATAGCTCATAAACAACAGATGCAGACAGGAATGTTAATTAGACTATTAATAGTGACCGCCTGTGGAAAGTTGTATCTTGAAATAAAGGTAGCAGCAGCCTGTGCAAGGTCGTAGAAAACAAAAGACACAAGATAAACACTTCTAGGCTAAATTGCCTGGCATACTTATAAGACACTTGGTAAGACATGGCCTTAGATTTTATTGAATAATAGATTTCAACAATAAAAAAAACTAAAACAAATAATAAAAAAAAAACATTATTATTATGATTATATATTATTATTATTTTTTTAGTGATTATGTCAACTGAAAATATGGAAACAATTATGGAAAAGTGAAGAGCTACATACACTTTTGTCCGAAATTACCTTTATATGATTAAAATATATAAAGTTGCATGATTCAAACATTTTTAGTCCCATTCAATCCCAGAATGCACTGCAATAAGAAAGCATAAATATAATATTTTCCTTGTAAATGTGGGCATCGAGGGTGGTTTTGGACCAGTATATATCACCTTTATTATAAAATTATATTTTTTTACACAGTAAAAATAAATGTTTTCAATGCTAACATTTATGTAATAAATGACTAAATTCACAGCTGAAATATGCTTCTATAGATGCTGCTGCAATGTCTGCCATGAACAATAAATAGTTCATATGGGTAAAGGTTAAGTTTATGCTTTTTGCTGATATTTTCTCTGCATTGTTGATTGTTGTTTTAGAGAATGATGCTACGCAGAACATGTTGAATATAAATTACTCTGAGGTGGTTCATGTGAGTGAATGCATCAAGAATAAAGAAGGCTTAAAGTGCGCACATCAGTGACAGGTTTGACTTGGAGAAGACGTTAGGAACAGCAGGAGTACCATTATCAGCCTCATGGTGGTGACCTTAGTCAAGTGAAGCACTGTGTTGTTTGCAGTTACTGGGAGGAATATATTGCGTATTATACACAACTGACAGGAAAATATTGTGGATCACAGCCTCAGGCCCAAGTTGACCTCTAACTTAAGTATAATTCAACTTGACAGTAATGAAGAGTAAATATTGGAGATTATTCTTGACCTCACATGTGTGTCACTTTCCACAAGAGTTACGGTGTATATTTTCGGACGTCCTCAGACCTCAGGCATAAAATGAAAATGCGTCATGCCTCAGACGAAACGGCTTTTGTCAATGGATCAAACTACATAGTGGCTTCTGGTCTCGGAAAAAAACAATGTCCGGTGTTAGGTCTCGTACAATCAGGCATAGGGCGAAACTGACTCAGATTAAAAGATGTCAGACAAAAAGTCATCAGGCGAAACAGACTCAGTTGGAACGTATGGAACGCCGTTGAGGACAAAAGTCTTTAAACGGAACGCGTGAAATCTGGACGCATTAACACGATAAGTTTGTACACGTCTTTTTGGTACGTGTAAACGCAAACGTTTTGTACTTCTAGACGCGTTTTTTTTGTCATGTTATTTAAAGACACGATCGTTTGTATCGCCTTAAGGTAACATTTTTGGCCGTGTACTTTTTGTTACGTGTTTCTA
>JAUMHR010000045.1:4635969-4649064 GCA_032361145.1 Enteromius fasciolatus
GCAAATTAGCAAAATTTATTCACTTATTGTCACTCCCCCTTTAATGCAGTCTCCGCCTTGTCTCCACACTCTACCCCACCCCTTACCCCCGATGAACAACGCCCCTTTTCAGAAAGTCTTTCCTTGCAGAGGTAGAATTGCTTCACTTTATAGTCGCTGTGCACAGCCAGCATAGGCTTCTCTCCAGGTTTTAGGAGTCTGTCCTCTATAAATGCGCTGAACACACTCTATTTGTGTCAAACTCTTCTGTTACAGTGTTCTGAATACAGCTTGACCACTGATTTTTAGTTATGTCCTCTTTTGGAAGCTCAAACATAGGAGTTTCACTTTCACAACGAAACACAGCGTTACCAAAACGTGGCGCACTACAGCAAGAATAACAGCTCCACCTTCTTACTTTGCGTAAACATTTGTGTGTGTTTGAATATAAACCCACTCTGTGACGTAGAAAAGTGGGGGTGTGTTTAATCGAGTCATTTTAAGGGAGGCGTAGACAAGTCATAACTTTTTATAAAGAATATCTCTTTGGTTTAAAAAAGTTACCTTTGCAACTTTAGGGATCGTATATGTGCAGATTGTTGCACTCCAAAGAGAAAAGGAAATTTGAAATCCTCTTTAAATGGTACTCTGTGATATTTGATCTATAGTTTTCTCATGTCTTGTCTTGATCATTTCCCTACATTATTATAATGTGTCTCTGACAACATCTGAGGCATTTTATGTGTTTATTTTACCCATGTATATCAGTAAGATCTTACAGCATTACGAGTGACTCAGACAACAGATGACAGCAAAGCAGTCTGCGCCCTCATTAGCTGCCATTTTCAGCAGGAGCACAAACAGCACCACAGGAAGAGCAGATTCCAGTGACACTAATGACAGGCTCATTAACTATGCAGAAAAGCAGATCAACGCACCGCTTAGGGTCCTTAAGTCACGCTCCAGAGTGATTTGCTCTGGCTAAGACTGTTTTAAATGTCTATAAATTCCCACCGGCCTACTGAACTTCCGTCTTATCGTCTTCTCTGAGGTCCAAGTCCGCTTGGATTTCAGGGCATTAACCTTTAGAGACAGCTTTATCCAGCTATTCTGTCCTTATGTTGCCACTGGCAAATGTTATAAAGCAAAAAGCCACTTAATCATTTGAGCTTAAAGGTTCTTCGGCAGGATTGTGTGTTCAGTGTCTCTGACCTCTGACTTCTGCCCTGTTCTCTTTCTCAGAGACTCTGTGACGACTCTATCAGCCCCGATGATCCACATCTGAACTCTATAACGCAAAACAATAACACCACAGACAGACACAGAAAGATAGACGGACGGACAAACAACACAGTCAACTGTTTACAATGGACCACAATCAGTCTCAATAACTGCTGTATAGAAGGCCAGATGTAATTCATCTACTTGATGTGGCAGGGTTGATTTAGCAACTGAGGCTAAATACAGAACTCAAAGCGTCTCAAAACTGACATGTGTACGCACTTTAGGTTTGCAAGTAAACATGTCTGGATAGATTGATATTATGTATTTAACATCATATTTTCCCCAAATAAGGGAAAAATTTGCATAGTGTCCAACTGTGGGGATCATAACATTATTTCTGTAAAAGTTCCCTTGGAATAAAAATGGCATTTACTTCAATAATGAGGGTTAATGACCAATTCCTTCATACAGAAAATGCCATTGAAATGGTGCTGTTTAAAACACACAAACTGATCAGTGATCTTATCCAGCTCTTAATGCTGCACAGATCTTATAGTGTTCCAACAAAGCCCTAAATATACTTCAAACTTTGAGGTGTTTTCAAAGCTTCCAGACTATTCTTTGCCAAGCCAACAGTATAGTTTGTCTTGGCACACCGCACGTTTCTAGTTTTCATTGGTTGTTTTACAACTGTTCTCTGTTCACTCAGGCTGTGATGAATCCTGCGATGAGTTTGACCGTTTTGGAAACGCTGTTGAGAAATAGCTCTGCAGAAGTTGTGCCAAACTGCTCCAGGAAACTGATCAGGCTGTAGAGCATAATTTTGACATTGAACAGTCTGTCTGCAGAAGACGTTCCCTGCCAGGAAATTAGGCATCTGGGTGAAAGATAGTGAGGGGCCGAGGTGAAGGGGGTTGGTGGAAGGGGGCCCTAAATGGCCCCCATTATGCAAGCTATGTTTTTATACCTATAGAGGACTGGTGCAAAAAATTATAGAGCGAAGAGTTTCCGGTGAGTTCCCTCACAGTCACCAAAACAGCAATCATTACAGCAGAATAATATTGTTCCAAAATAATCAGCGTTGAAGTCTGGCATCAGAATCACAGTTCAACTCCAATTCAGATGATTATGGCTGATTGCATTAATTATTCAAACTCTTCCAGGATTCTCTACAAGTCAGGTAAATTATGTTATGCTTGTTTGGTAAATTGAAATGAATTTGTGAAGCCATGTTCATGTTCCAATTTTTTTCCCTTTATAGTCAATCTTGCAGTTTCTGTGGAGGATTTAATATATATATTTTTTTAAATAAAGACCACTTTTAAAGGGATAGTTCACCCAGAAATTAAAATCAAACCATGATTTATTCACCCATTTATACTTACAAAAACAGCTAGAGATTACTCTCTATAAAGTTTTAATATGAATATTTTTAAAGGGTATTTATGAACCCCTCCGGGAGCTGTGTGGAGTATTTTTATTTTAATTTTTTTAATGAATGGATGAACTTTTTGGGGTTTCAAAATAGCAACCCTCATTCACTGCCATAATAAAACTTGGAAGAGGACACTTTTTAATATTGTATTCATCTAAAAGCAGAAAGTCATATACACCTAGGATGGCTTGAGAGTGTGTAAATCATGAGGTAGTTTTAATATTTGGGTGAACTGACCCTTTAACTTCACCAGAGGCCAATACTATTGTTCTCTTTGATCTGGACCGAGAAGAGAAACCCGTGAGGTCCCTCACCCAACACACTCAGCCGTCCCCAGTCAAAACATGGTGAAAGGGGGGCTGAGGGACACATACAGATACAAAAAACCTCTCTTCTTTCAGGACCATCAAATATAGACATCTGTTTAAAGACATCTGCCATCGATTCCCATTGCAAACATGATATTAGACTCTGTTTGCCGTATACTCTAACATTTACCCCTGTTGACATATCATACTCTGAAGTTTGTGGCCGTCGGTGAACCGTATGTCCCCTCAGGCCGGAAAGAGAGAGAAATGATAAGAGGCTTCCTTAAATTACAGACTGCAGTCTCATCTAAATGGAGTTCAACCAGAGGCTGAGGGAAACAAGGTCATCCACAATTAAAGCTGCAGACTGCATTCTTCATGACAAATATGAGCACAAATAAAGCCAGATTATTACTAGCATTCAAGAGCCTTCCAGCAGGAGAGCTTTCATCTTGAGGTTTTTAAAAAGACGCTTTGTGTAGGTACACCAGAGCTGGGTTATTGAGGTAAGCAATATTTCAGGAATACTGTAGAGCTGAAGGATTCAGTCCAAACATCACCCGGAGTCAACAATGAACTTTTAACCGTAAATAGAGTATTAGAAGAGAGAAACTAACAGGTCAATAAAATGCACTTTTTTCTTTGACGATATTACAGTAAATGTACATATTGTCAAACATGGTTTGGACACAAACTGTTCAGGGTTGCCAAGTCTTAAAGTCAACAAAATTGGGCTTTTTTTAACCTTGCCACAGGTTGATTTTTTCTATGGGTTGAAGGTTTGACAAATTACATAAATTGCATTTGATCTAAATGCGTAGGCCTATATGGAGATATTTACAAATGTTATACTCTACCAATAACAAAACTGTACTAGATATGTTTTGGGAAAACTTTAAGGTCCTCTTAGCTTTTTTGTAAAAACTGACTGTGCTTATCATTGCATCTATATGGGGACTTGAAGTTGAAATTATGTTTATGTTTTTGCAAGTGTGATATTTACAGCTTTGACAAACTTCAAAACAACAATAGCACAAATATTTTTCAAAAAAATCTGTTCTTTTAGGAGCTTGACAGCCACTGGTGAAAGTAAGTCTAAAAAGAAAGCAGTCTAAATCATGTTTGAAATGTCTTCACAGGCAGTACCTATCCATCTACACTGAAAAGAGTGGCCAGGATATGCTTCAGAAATCCATCTTTTGTCTACCATAGAAGAGAAAAAAATTCAGTGATGGTAAGTGAATTATAATTTTTTGGGGGGACTATACCTTTAAAATACAGATCTAAGAAAGATCCACGTACACTGGAAAACCTACTGAATCACTTCATCCATCTTTCGTTCATCTAATCAAGCACGATCCGAACACCTCTTTAATCTGTCAAGCCAAAAGCAGAGCAGATGTCTGGCACCCATCATTGGTACTGTGGTCACTCTGGTCTCAAACTGTCTTATGTAGTTTAATGAATAGCCTCAGTTAATGTCGTCATTAAACAGCCAAACAAAGAGGGCTTTAGTTTTCGTTTGCTCTTGTCAGTGTCAACATGATGGTAATGTTTTCTCCTGAGCAGCTGCTTACAAACCGCACACACACACCTTCGGTCATTCCTGACTCAGGTGTGCACTAGATGCAGCTAATATAAGAAGATGTTAAGCTGCATGGGTGGGCCTTGCCTGAGGATAGTACCTATCACCTACAAACTGACTTTGGCAGCCTCAGATTTGTTTTAAATTGCTTCTCAGTAGGCGTAAGTGACAACAGTGTTAAATGTGTGAAATAGATCAATATAGACGTAAAGATAATACAGTATCTCTGTTTGTCTGAGAATTCAAGTTCAGTGATTTATTTGAATGCAGGCATGCCATAGTATTGTGGTAAACATCTTGTGGCATGAGCTGTAACCATAAGAAACGTTTTCTTCTTGATCTGATCCAAGATAAGATTACCCAAAATAAAAAACTAATGTTATTTGGCCTCAATCCTTTCTGGTTTTCTCCTTTAAAGAACACAAAACAAGATATTTAGAAGAATGTCCCAGCTGCACGTTTCTATCAATTTAAAGTGGAACTATAAACTAGTTAAATGAATCTGATAATGAATTCATTTGATCTGCTGCATGCTGTACATGTAAAACAATGCATGAGACAAAACACATGTGGAAACAGAGCCTGCACATTTAAATGCTAAAGAACACAAAACAAGATATTTAGAAGAATGTCCCAGCTGCACTTTTCTATATAATGCTTTATATTAAGACTTTCAAGCAAATGAATTAGTATATAATTTAATATATTCAAGTGATCTGAGATGCATGTCATATAATGCATTACAGACAGATTTTTCAAGACACAATCAAGGCAATAAGTAACAAGTCTTTACAGGTTGAACTAAACAAGTGCAAAAAAAGGGTGGTGGAATAATTCTGACTAAAATTTACAAACACCAACATACCAGAAGATCTTTAAAACTATAAACATAAAAGAGCTCTAAACATGAACAAATCTCCCAATTTTATCATCTTAATAAAAAATGCCTAAAATAACATTTTATTTCAAGACTTTCTATCCTTATCTAGCCCAGCCAGTGCAAAGCATGATGGGAAGGGGAAACAAAACAGAACTGTTTTAAGTCGGTCTAACACAATGCAGTTGATTAAATAAGGGAATCAAACAATTTTTATAAATAAACTGAACAGTTGTTTGAGTGCAGCAAAGGGTGATAAACACACATTTAGAGAGATGCCAGCTTGTCGCCTCTGTCTTATCAGGTTCATCATCCTGCCCTGCATTTAGCGTCTCAAAGCTGTGGAGATAGCCATCATTTTCTGTCACCCAGTGCGTCTAGAAATAACCTTTCCAGTTTAGACTTGCAAACTCTTAATGCTTCTAATTTCAGAGCATTTTCATTAGCCAAGGTGTGAGGGGTATAGTCACAATTCCAGCACCCTTTAAAGATCGCTCTCTGCACTTCTCCAGTCTGGAAGAGCATTTTAATCCTAGTGCTCTTGTTTAAAGGCATGTGCCATGCACAGACAGGTTAGTAATAACAGTGCTTTTGGTCTCTAACATTAGATGCTTTAGAAGTAACAACACACTGTTAATGAAGATCTTAATTGGCGGTAAGAGGCGCAGCTTCAAACACGACTCCTTCTCAATAGACGGTAAAACGACACTCTTTGTGAAGAAGTCTGATCACATGTGTTGTGTATGAACTTCCCCTGCAGATGATGGGAGGGTCCAGCTAAAGGTCACAACCTGGACTCGATACCTCTAACATTGACTGTGCCTGTTAGCCCAGGTTAGCTTTGTTCTGTATCAGTGCTAAGAGAATGAAAAGGGTGTCCGATGGCAACATTTGCATTTCAAAAACCCACATCATAAAGAGAAGTGTTGATTTATGGAGTAAACACAAGGATTAAAGACTTTCACATTTAGCATCGTTTTGCATTACCTCCACTTGTGCTTAACTGTATTGAAGGTCCACTTGTAGTATACTTCAATGTGCAGATAATATACACTTTTTTTAAAATGCACTTTTACTTTAAAGTATATTTTAATTTTAATGCTATTATCAAATTATACGAAAGATGTACTTAAATCACATTTAGGTGAGTCAGAAAAGTACTAAGTTTTAACTTTTTTGTGTAGTATATGTTTAAAAGTGTGCTACTTCTCTTTCACAAAGCTTAGTATTGTACACAATAAAGGCTAAAGGTCTATTTTTAATCGAGTATAATCTAAGACAAAGAGGTTACGCTTCATTTGAAGGTGTCTTTGTTACAGAGTAATTATTATACATTTACACTATACTAAATAACTGTGAAAAAGCCACAGTAAAACCTGTTACTGTAAATGGTAATGGTAAATTCATGTAAAAATTATGACGTAATAACATGAACTGACATTCCCAGAATTCCCTGCATTGCATTTCAAATTTAGTTTGAATTTGATGGTTTTTCTTTGAAATAGCTAATGTTTGTTTGCATATTTTAATTTAATGAGTGTCACCATGATGGAGTTTAGTGTTTGTGTGACTGACACTGAGCACCTTCTACATGCGTTCGTATTTAAAATCTGCTTGGGTCTTGGTTCATCATGTGACTTCCTCATCATCCCCTGCTTTTGGTGCAGTTAAACCTACAATGTTGTTACCATATATTTTTTACGGTTGAATTCTGGCAACCACAGCTGCCAGTTTTTTGCAGTAAATTTGACATTTTTTACAGTATACCTACATGTACTTAAATGTGGTTCGGGTTTAATTACTTGCATGTAACTATGCATAATTAAGTGTTATTATAATAGCAAGTACATGTAACAAGGACACATGTAAAAAACACCTTCTATATTAATTAACTAACAAGCAAATGCCATGTCTTTTTGGTCGCTAACAGACTTGCATCTTCTTAAAGTCAGGAACACCTTTGTGGTGTGGTTCTGCAATATCAAGCAGAAATATCCTACATGATGCAGGTTGAAATGAAAAGCAGAACCTGACAGAAAGGTCAGAGGTACTAAAGGTCGTGAACTTTAAGGAAATAGCTTAAGAACAGCTGTATACTATGAGACAATCACTAGTCATCAGAGTGCAAAGTTGAAAGAACACAACAATAAATCATTTTAAGGTTAGTATTTTTCATTAATTTATTTGTAAATCATAAAACAAACACCATACTTGCACTAATGAATTTATAATTGTGTTGTTTCATGAGCTTCATCTTTTTAGTAATATTTTCAGTATGCCTTTTCCCCTTTGACCTCCTACATTCCTGTCTCGTCTCAGTATGACAAGAGATGATGAAGTGAGCTTCGGAAGGAAATTCAGAGGCAGGGGACTTTTTGGGGGGAATGTACATGCTTGGGAGCCCCTTTCATTTTGATTTAGGACAGTCAGGAGAGCATCCGAAACGGCTTGTTTGCTGGTGCACGGTTCCCGCACAGGTCTGGCAGCACTAAAAGATTCGTCAATGCTCAGATGTGATTAACATTTGACTTCAGACTAATAAAAACGAATTACAGCGTCGGGGTGAGGGGGTTGAGATCAAGGCTCGTAGGATGTCCTCTCAATTTCCAGCCGTCCAGATTAATGGGGCCCCTGTGGTAGGAGCAACGAGTGGCTATTTTTCAGTATCACTTACTCAGTGAGGCCTCTGAACCCTTAGGCCTCGCTGCACTGCCCACCTGTTGCCCCATTAACTACTAATGGACTGCACAACCGCCTGTTTGCAGGGAAGGGGTGACTCAAGGGTGAGTTTTGTAGTGTCTTTGAAAAGCTTTGATTGTTAGTTGACAAATAACTTGACAAACGTTCACGAACCAGTTTTTGGGATAAAATGAGTAGTATTCGGGGAAAGTGTATTTTTAGATGCTTTAACTATGTTTAATATGGTGGCAACACTTTATTTAACCGTTAAATCTATTAGTTGTTATTAGCGTGCATATTACTAGAATATTAGCCATTTATTAGTGCATGACCTTATTCTACATGACCTAACTAACTATTAATAAGCAGCAAATAAAGAATTTATTGAGGGAAAAATTGTAGTTAGTTAAAAGGTTTTCGCACAATCTTTTAGTTGTTTTCCAGCTCACTCAAGTGATTATTAACAGTACCTATATAAATATGTTGTTTTTAAATCTGAGTGGTCATTAAAATATATAATAATTCTAAAATAAGTATCCCCCAAATTAAAGAGTTACATTTATGTGCTTAAATTTGTGGCTTCTGTTGTCTAAGATGGTAACACTTTACAATAAAGTCCTATTTGTTAACATTAGTTAACTACATTAGTTAACATAAATTAATACCATATATCTTAATGTTAATTCAACATTCAAAAAAAAAGAGAAAAGAATCATGGTTACTAGTTTCAACATGGTTCTGCAACAGTGGTTATACAAAGGTTATTGCACAATTTGCATATTAGCTTTGTAAAATTACACTTGAACCACTGATGTCACATGAATTATTTTACAGAGGTCCTTGCTACATTTCTGGACCTTGATTGTGTTTACATTGCTGTCTACGGAGGGTTCTGACTCTCGGTATTCATCTAAAACTCAAAACTAAAAATCTCAATTTTCTATTCTGAAGATGAACGAAGGTCCTACAGGTTCCGAACAGTAATTAATGACAGATTTTTCAATTTTGGGTGAACTATTCCTTTAAGAGCTCTTGACCTTGTGGGTGAGCGTGATTTCAACAAGTACAAGATGTTCCATCCTTGTTTGGAACAAAATTCTAATCAACCAATCAGAATTGAGGAATAATTCTTTTCTGGAAATATCTGTTTTAGCTTAAAATCATAGTTAGGTGCTTCTACACCCTTGTTAATCATCTATCATTTCCTACTGATTTTAGGCCTACAATTTGGGTAGGGGTAGTTTTAAGGGTAAGGATTGGGATAAGTTCATATTTTTGGACAGTAATGTTGATCCAGGATCGTGTCTTACTTGCCAAAATCACGGCGAGCTGTCATTGTGACCTCACATGAGCACTCATTGCTGGTTACATGGGTATCTTCTATACGCCTGCACGTGGGTGGGTGGGAAGCAGGGGCGCCCTTCGCTTCCTTATTTACCTAAAGTTTTCGAAGAACTCATTTGTAGAAGTATGGGCACAATTTAACTGTACAGTATACAGTTACAGATCTGTGAAATGCTTAGATTGAAGTTATCAGACATGGTTAAATACATTGCTTAAAATTAAAGAGTAATATATTTTATTATGTATATATATATAATTTGTTATTGATTTATTTACTTTTCCTTTAATCTTCAATAATATGACAGTTTATTTTGGCATAGTATTTTTGCATTATAGCATTGTAATGAATAATATTAATATTAATTTTCTGCGGATATATTTGCATTTCAGTTACACAGACAACCTGATGCGTGCTGCAGCAATTTCTTGTTTCTATAGACAGCATGAAAGAAAATTGTCAAACCATTTCAGTTTTGTTAACTTTAGGCTGCTGTACATGGTATTAGACTGCTGCATTTGCCAAATTACGAACAATATGCTGTTGTGTCAGATGTGTGAATCACAATCATCTTAGCCTTTGTAACATTGTTAAAATGACACCATATAGTTGCCTGTCATCACCATTTAAATGCTAATTGTCTCAGAATGTTTCTAATTCTCATATCTACATCTAACAAGTTTGATTTCTCATCTTCCCCCTCTTCATACTGAGCTACAGCTCGTGAACAGATGAACCGTTTTCTCACATCCTGTCAAGCATCTTTGGATTTTTCTTTAATAAAGAGTCAAAATTGTGTAAGTATTATTTGGAATTAAGGACAAATGGAGATTACTGAAAAATCTTATTCTAACAGCAAATGCGTTTTTGTTTGTTTCACGGGATCTTTTTATTGTAATGCATAAAAGTGTAGGCTCATTGATGTCCAGTTACAACAGGGTGTCCAAAAACGTATGAATATAAATTATACCAAGCTTTATGCAATATAACCTAAGATATCATTCAATATGTTGTCTCATGCAATTAACAGTAGAGCAATCGCTTAATAATCCCATACAGGTGGAATTACATGAAAGCAGCCACAAGATGGCAGTGTCATCTTCACAAAGCCCCAGATTTCTGCTCACGTTTTGTTCCCAGTGGAAATAAATATATTCGCAATAAAGCTATGCTCGTGTTTGTTCATTCCCTGTGGAAATAACCTTCGCAAACCTAATATAGCCTACTGTTGTTTTTACTGACTCTTTAATGTTATGATTTTACTACTTTGGTAATATTTTGAGAGGAGAATATACATTTTTGGAGAATATTAGAGTTATCTTTTGGGTAATACTTTATCTTTGGTTAGTAATTTAATAGCCTAATCGTTTTGATGTTTTTATTTTCATATTAAGGTCAACACACATAATTGCAGCCACCTAAATTGCAAATAAATAAATATATAAAAATCTTAATATATATTAGCACATATGCTGTTTTAACAGGCTATATTGTGATTCGTGTATACGAATATTCCGTAAAGAAAAAGTGGATGATGGCGGGGGATGGACTATTAGACTCAGATGTTGGATGACAAAATAATCTTACATAATAGTTACACTGGACCGCTGAGTACACAGTGCCTAGAATAAGTGCGTAAGTGTGTCATTAGGGACATCAGCTTGATCTTATCGCATAACGCATTATGGTGATTTCTCACCATGTCATGTAGCCTATTGAAGAGGTCAGACTCTGATTAAGTAAAAAAAAAATACATATATTTATATATATAATGCCCATATTACCGCATTTGCCATATTGTGAAACTAATGTGCTGGTTTTTAATAATCATCAGTGTGCTGTCGCGCACGTCAGATTTCCTCAGATACCGCGGGAAAGTTGTTTCTACCATAGACATATGTCTATGGTTTCTACTGTATTAAGTCATGAATATTTAATAAAGCAAGAACTGAAGCTGTTTATGATTGGTTATCTGTTGCTAAACAACTGTGCATCTTAGGGGTTAACCCCTCTAAAAGCTCTATGCTCTAAATCAGAATTGTTACAAACATTTTTGCTCTGCTGCTGTTTAAGGGTTAAGTCTGCTGTTAAAAACAAACAAACAAACAAACAAAAAACACGTATTGTTTTGTTTTTTATCTGAAAGCGTTATTTAAGCCACGAGTGAACTAAACTCCACCACTGCATACCTGTCTGTCCACCAAACTAAATGAAAAAAAGACGCCAGGCACATGGAAAACGTGTAAGAAAAAGACTACACTTCCCATGGTGCACAGCGCCGGCGTCGTTCCGCTGCTGTCACTTTGCCGATGTGAGAATCGCCCAGCAGCATCTCAGCCGAGCAGCAGCGCAAAAATGCACTGAAATACGCATCTTAGGACATTTCCACCCTCTTTCGGTTTGCCATGAGGGCGTGTGATGGAAATAACGGGGATGTTCGCACCGGATTACGTCCCTTTATTTTGAGAGAAATGCGGATTGTTTTGCGCTCGAGGTGTTAACGCAGAAAAAAAAATACTAAAATGAAGAAACAATTCAATCGGATGCGGCAGCTCGCCAACCAGACTGTTGGCAGGTGAGCGCTATGATCTTAAATACGGTCGTTTTAGACCATGACGAAGTTATTATTTATTTACTTATTTATTTGCAGAAAAGAATCTCTGACTCGCATATATTTTCCCATTCAAACTTTCGCTGTTTTCTAAATATATAAATGTGTATTTAAACATTTTTTTAGCAGCCTTAACTACTAACAGCGTCTAGTTATTGCGCAATGCATCTTAAAATAGCTTTATGCGTTATCACACCCATGCGATATTATTAAAAAGCCATGATTGGAGGTTGTGCATGCATCCGTGTGTTGTGCGTAACGGGTTCACTGCAGAGGCATTTCTTCCAGCATAATGCTTCTCGGAGGTTCCCCGTGGCACTGACACTACACCCCCTGCACAAGCCTCCAGGATGCATTTCCATCAAATGCAGCTTAATGTAGCATTGCTGTATCAGCTCACGTTGATTTGAATGAGAGGTGTGAGAATGAGAATGTCTCCAGTGCCAGCTGATGCGGATGGATGCGGATGAGAGGAAAATGGCAAAGGCGCAATGTTTTCATTGCACACTGATCTCTAGAAAAAAAAGAGGAGGAGTTGGGTGCAGTACATCAGCAAGATCTGTCAGTGATGGAGAAGGTCATCATTGCTTCAGAAAGCACGGCTTCAGATTTCCAAATCCTGTACATTATAGTGCAGACTGCTTGAAAGTTGCTGCCCTTTTTTTATTTTCCTTGCTTGGCCCATTTATCTTGTTTATGCTGGAGTGGGTGTGCGATGCTTGACCTTTCACGTGTTTGGATCTTCTTGTCATGCACGGGCCGTCGTTAAAGGCCAGAAGGTGTGTGTCGCTATCGGGCAGCTCCTTGCTGGGTGATTATGCCACAGTGTTGTGGGTCATCATTTCAAATCCATTCTCAGTGGGTGGGTAGGGAAGCTTTTCTTTACCGCCTCTGGCTGGCATCAGCAGGCCAGTGGAAAAATGGCAAAGCCGAGCTCCTGCAGCCCAGTTCCAGCATTGCTCATGGCATGAGATTGTGTGTGTGTTTGTGCGTAAGCCCTGCATTAGTATTCTCTACCTTTCCCTGGTAATGTCCAGGGAACTGTGGCAGCGGCC
>JAUMHR010000045.1:4651039-4665028 GCA_032361145.1 Enteromius fasciolatus
CCTAAATCTACCCGTTACTGGAATTTACACAATTCGTACAAAATCGAGTGAGGTTATACGAAATAATCACACAGCTGTCAATAGTACTCAAGGTGGTGCTTTTGTTGATAATTTAAATATTCTGCAATTTGGAGACAAATAATATGTCAAAGGCCTGTGAGGACATAAAGAGGAGTATAAACCAAGTTATCGATTAGGGCTTCGCTATAATTTGCAGAAAATCAACCCAGTTTCTTACGATCAGATTGAAACTCGTTACACATTCTGATGTTCTCATTGTTTGTTAGCTTTTTGATTTTTTTTAGCAGATTTATCTTTTTTCATTGAAGCTAAAATCTTAATTTGGGTACAAAGTGTGCTTGATTTAAATGACTCTGAACCTGAATATGTGTTGTGTATTGAGGCAGATTGAAAATGAAAGGCACGTGTGTGACGATAAAAGGTTAATGCTCTTCATTTACCACTGTAATTGAAGTTGATGGGGTTAAACTGCCACTAGTGTCTGTTTCAGTTGGGATCTGCAGTGAATTTGTATTTATTATGGAATATTCTCATGTAATTACTGTATTTTCTCACAAAAACTAAACCAATATACTCCAAGTTTTATTTACTATATATATATATATATATATATATATATTGTCATCTCTGTCCTGAACATGTGTCTTATAAGTTTTGACGGACATTAGAGTCAGTAAATGTATTTTTATTGAATTACATTTTTTGGGTAAACTATCGATTTAAGATATCATAAGGGAGGCAAATTTATGCCATCTTTGACATTTTATTCTATCCAAATTCTAAGCCAGCATCCCAGAATGCATTGTGTTGACCTCAGCTAAAAAAATTGTGGGCGGAATTGAGAAGCTAATTTATAAAAATAAATCAATTCATTCAGAACAGATAAGCGACAGGAATAGTTTCAACCAACATTTGTGTGTTCTGTGTTTATAATTGGTCTTAGCTTTTAACATGCTAAGAGTGTTGAGCTGCTAGCATGCTTGCCTGTGTAGATAGTTTTATGATTTCATGTATCATTTTTTTTAATTTAGGTAAAATTGCTGCCTTAGAAGACAGCTCTCTATGTAGTTAGTAGAAAACAAGGCTGCTCACTAGAATGAAGTATCTTCTTCTAATATTGGCTGGTTGTTCTATACCAATAGCCTATAATCTATTTATAAAATACGTTCCTCTTCACTATCCAATCCAGTGGTTGAGTTTATGTATTGTTCCCTGATGTCATCATTCTTTTCCTTAAAGACAATGTGACATCTCCAGTTTCAGATATTTTTCCAGAGCTAACACTTGTCCTCAAACACAGGCAGGGTCAGTGTGTGCCAGCCTGGCCTCAGAAGCCGAGTCTTTAGCCCCGCTACTGTAGCTCTATCATTAGCCTAGCCTATATTTGATGTAAGTCACAGGGACAGTGTCTTTTTTCAGACATCATGGCGTCTCTTCGTCTATGTATCTGCAGTGGCCTAGTTTTTAATTAGCTGGGAAATGCTTCTATAAAGAGGTCCTCCTTCCTTCTCTTCGTCTCTGGGGGCATGCAGGTGTGCGATGTCAGCAGCACTAAGACTAAACTCAAGCCAGCTTCTAGTGTGTGTCTTCACCGGTTACTGGTGATCAGTTCCTGCAGCGAGAGAGAGAGAAAGGGGATGACTGATGGGAGTTTTTCACTGAGCCCAGCAGTGACCACCTAGGTTTTAAGCGGCCTTTCTTATAGTCTTCTGGAAAAAAAAACTCCTGTCAATTTTTGTTCAAAAATACAATAAAGAGTTCTAGACCTTTAATTTAAACTGGCTCCTAGATGAATGATGGAATAATAGTGTAGTATTAGAACATCTGATTCAAAGCAAGCATTAGGAGAAAAAGTATACTAGAACGTGTGCTTCTTTTATATGGAAATTAGATTTTCATAAAGCATTATGAATTACATTATGATGCAATAGAAAGCTATGGACTGAAGTCTGCAGGCTGATTATAAAATAAATATAATTTGTCTAAATAACTATTTTTGCTAAACATTCATATTCTTACACTATTTTAGGGTCAGTTTTTTTAAGAAATTAAGCATTTCTGTTCATTTCAACTCATTTATAGTGTTACTAAGATTTCTATTTCAAATAAATTCAGTTGGTTTGTTTTTACTTCGTTTATCAAAGAATCCTAAAACATTTTCCATTAAAATATGAAGCAGCACAGCTTTTGTCAGCATTGATAATAATAAAACAATTAAGCAAATCAGCATAATAGAATAATTTCTGAAGTATCTTGTGACACAAAAGAATGAGTAATGATGCTGACAATTCAGCTTTGCATCACAAGAATAAATTACATTTTAACATATATTTCAAAAGAAATGTGAATAATATTTCACAGTATTACTGTAAATATTACTGATTCTTACCAACCCCGAATATGTTGTTTCGGATGTTACTCATTTGATTATTCATGTGAGTCACTCGAGGCCTTTCCCATCGTTACCATTTCCAAAGTAACAAAAGCTTTTCTCTTTGGTTGAGAAATATATAAGGCATTATAAACCATTCCATGGCCATGTGATTAGATGATTGGTCTGTCAGAATTCATAACCTGAAATTTAAAAGACAAGTAAGGCCTTTCCCTTCAGTAAGAAACTCTTCTGCTTTTCAAAGCAGTCCTTTCGGATGAATCCTTTGATGACATCAAATAGCAACTTTTAAAGTGTCATTGATTAATATAGTACTTTGTGGTTCTTATAGATTAGGGAACATTCCAGAACAAAAACATATTTGCTGAGACCTCTTCCGTCAGATCCTTGTAGCCACCAGCACACTTTCCTCTACCCCCTTTTTCTCTCTCTCTCTCCCTGCTTTTATTCCTAAGCCCAGACCTTTTGAAGTAATTAATACTCGTTGCTGTGCAGTAATAGATGTCTGTAGAGCAATTAAGGGCAGGCGGCCCCTCTCTAATGCACGGACCAGTTACCCGAACGAATCCACTGTTTGGAATGGACAGTCCTCTTTCCTACTCATTGTCTCTGTCAATCTGTCTTGCCCCTCTGCCTGGCTCAGAAAGCACACACTCTCAAGCCGGAATACATTACCGCTGAGTTGGCATACGGGCTTCTCATGACGTCCTTCTGACCACAAGCAAGCATTTGCAGTCACAAATCGAACCCAGATTGACTAGGGTTACCGAGCAGAGACTGTGATTCGGATGTGTGAGACTGTGTGTCAGAGTCCATGCCCATTGAAACGAGATAAAACTGCAGGCAGTATAATGAGGAACGGACAGAGCGCTTACACAAAAGATGGTTGGGAAAAAGTGCAACGCTCAATATGATAGCCGCAAGAAAGGGAGGATTCAGAAAGCCGAATTAAACTGTTGCAATGTTAAACTTTCCACTACGATAACTAGTGGTGATAAAACACCAACAACTTAGATTCCTTTTCACACAAGTATGATATCTACAAGGGCAGATTATGAATAAATAAAAATGTGTTTTCATGTTGTTCCTTGCGCAATACCATCTTATGACCTCGAAACCAATTTTACCACAGTGTATGTTTTTTTAAACTTGTACATTTTGACATTTGCGTCACATAACAGCTCCATATGTTTAGCTCTTCTGATGTAGCAAACTTGCTCAGTAGCACACCTGGTACAGCAGCGTACAGCATGATTAAAAAGATCAAACACCAAGCTGAAATGACAGTTGATGCAGCAAAAGCATTTTTATGTCACTTTTCCTGTTTTTAACACAAAGTACAAATTTTCAGTGGCATATGCCAGATATTTCATTTCCAAACTGCTGCGATCCATGCAAAAGACATTGAGATTCATAGGTTCTCAGTTGTCTGTTACATTTAAAACACATTTTCATTAACACACGCTGAGCATTTCACTTTTAAAGTGTTATAATAAACAAGCAAGAAGTCACCATGTTGTGTTTCTGATATATGAGCACTGGTAGATGATTTGGTTCAAAAACATGTTTAGTTATGCTGCTTGCCCAATGCTTCAATGCTGCTTGCATTAGAAATTCTAATGGTTTCTATTAAAATACCATTATGAACCATTAACCTTTTCCAGTAAAACAATTGCAAATTTCCTTTTGTAGTCTGTTTTGGGCATTTTTTCAACATGATTTAACAACCCACCAATAGTCCATCACACACCAGTAGACACTATTATACTTTCCATTAAAACCAATACAATTCCCATTATAACAAAACCGTTACATTTTCTACCATCACTCTCATTCCAAGGAATTTGATATGCGGTTTTACCTGTCTCTTAACACATATTATTTGCATATCTCTGAGCACTCTGTTAATGCAGAGCTGATAGGCCTGATAGGTAATGTTAGTAATCTGACAGCATTGCATTCAATCTTCGACCAACACCGTCTCTCATCGTTTCTCCGGTTAGCTTCTGGTCTGCCCATGTGCTTTGATTTGTTTATGAGGAGTGTGGCTTTGAAGAGTGATTACACAGGGAGTGTGGGATCTTATGCTTTCAAAGCTAGCTTGCTATTGCTAGCCTCTGAAATCCAACACTATCTTGGACGACCAACATCACCAGAGAGACTACGTTTGTTGTCCAGCATTACTTGCCAACTTGGTTCCATTTTTGATGTTGTGAATCACAATGTGATTACAGATTATGCAGTGATTCAGTGCAATATACCTATAATTCACATGCTAAGAGCTTTTCAATCTGGCTTCTCTAACAACAGGATGTTGGATGCATCCAGTTTGATCTGGAGTGTTAAACCGGCTTTGGTTCGCCAGCTTAAGGTGCATCAGTGCCATCTCCATATTGTGAAGATGCAGAGTAAAACATGAGATTAGCAGTGGCCAGTAAATAAGTTTGCTTCCCAGAGAACTGAGTTGAATGCAGTGTTGCTTTTATCCAAAGTTGCTTTGGTTTCGTGTAATTTTGTGTAATGAAGTCAGATCACAGTCACCTGAAAGTTTTATCTTGACAATAAGCAACACTTCTCTTGTTTTTATGACCAAGCACAAACACTTTGCTTGAATTTGTGTATCAGCTTTGAGCATCCCAGCTAACAATTGTATGTTGTAAAGACTTTCCCATAAAGTTATGACAAAAGTTATTGTTTGAACGTTCTGAGAACGTTGTATTAACGTTCTTGTTTGATTAAAAGAACGTTTTAGTCTCTTTTTATATTAACGTTCCAAAAAGGTTATTCAAAAAGTTATAAAAATGTTCCATCCCACATTATATTAATGTTCTAAGAACATTCCACTAACAACACAATGATAATGTTTTTATCCTAACTCAACGGTAACGTTTCTAATGTTAACATTTTTAAAACTTTCCACCAACAGCACAATGATAATGTTTTAACCTAAAGTTTTTAGAATGTTTATCCATTGCAGATAACGTTAAGGAAGAGTTCTACTAACGTGACGCAAGAGCGTTTTTTGATAACTTTTAGATAACCTTTAGAGAATGTTAGCCAAAGTTACGAGAACGTTCTCTGTTAGCTGGGATGTGTGAGTCATTGTTTTTAGCTGTGATGTTTGTTCGAATTAGGGAGATGTCATTACTGCTCAAGACTCTGCAGGACTTTTCTTACCTGCATTAGGCAGCGCTCATTATGAGACTGACTCATACATTTCTCATTCGCTCATTCGGAGCACTTGAGCATATGATTTGGATAACTGCTAAATTGCCCTCCTCTGGTAGCTAACTGTTCCAGAGGGCTTCAGGATCATGCAAGCCACAACTGGCCATTTTCTGTTGGTAAAAAAACTGTTCAGAAGGTTGAATCTCATCCATTACCCTTAGTGTATTTTGCATGCCTTAAGTTGCATGTGCACAAATTGCAGATTTATTTGCATCACAAGAAATTTAGACGGGGGGAAAAGAGAATAGCTTTTTTAAAACTAAAAGCATGACATGTTCTGTGCGCAATTTCTTTGTATTTCTGAACATTCACAAGCATTTGGAAACACCTCGGCTCCCTGAAGTGACCGCAAATGGTTTTTGAGATGCCTTTTTAAATTATTAAAGTTCTTATATGCATAAAACATGGCCATGTTTCAATGAGCACTAGCAATGGAGGAACCAAGAAGAGAGGCAAAGAACTTTGCATACTGGAGATACAGTATTACCTACTCATAGATGTAAAGCCTTGATAGAAGTGTTCTTTTTGCTGGTCTTTGCAGCTTCTAATAAAAGATAGATTGCTGAGTGGCAGAAAGGTACAGTGGCCATCAGCGTAGCTGCTTCTGAACATTAGAAATATTACTATTACTTACTGAAATGGAAATATTCATTTGTACAGATGCTGGCTGATTAGTGCTGGCTGGCAATACAAAAGATTTTACCATCTTGCAATTACAAACTTTAAAGCAAGTAGACAGCAGCTGAAATTGAGTCAATGATATTGCAGATTAATTCACAGTCTGGGCAGATATCATGAATAGTCATTTACCATCACTGTCATAGTCTTTAATGTAATTGCAAATACGTTTATAGGAATCATGAGTTGATTCAGGCCCCTTTTGGTGTTTGGTGCTTGATTCAAGATATTGGGGTGAGTGTTATTATACCTAACTAAAACTAAATGATTAAAAGTTGTGTAATACAAATTTATATACATATACTTTATTCTGAAATAACGCCTTGGTAATTTGCTGAAATAAGATGATTTGAAGTTGAATGAAACAGAAATAAATGACCTAAACAGAAATGCAAAAGAAGAGACAAAAGCACAACTTAGTAAGTTGTAAGAGACACAACTTACTAAATTACTAAAACGTATACAGTATATAATTTATTGTAATTATTACATAATGTATTATAGAATAAGAAATTAAAAAGTTATTTTAATGTCTACTAATAATTGGGGTTTGCTCTAAAAAGATATTAGAGAGACCACAGATTTAATGTCAGAAAATATATCATAATGTCTTAATAATAAGAATTAATATTCCTCAGATATACTTTCAAATACAAATTATCAGAGTCATCCAGTCCACACTCATTTTAGGCTCTATGTATCTACAATATTTACTTTTAATTATTTCATTTGACCTTAAAATAGAGATTTACCATATATGTATAATTCATAAATAAACTAGTCTCTTTCCTCCTGGTTTAAATGCTATGGATCTGGTTAATCTTTGTTGAATTAAGGCTTCATTTAGTCTGTTCCTCAGACCAGATTCCCCTCCAGATCTGTATTCATCTCACTGTCACTGTCCTTTTTTTTTCAGAACTTTGTCTTGGCTGTTAATGATATAGGAATCTCACATTTGGTTGCCTAGTAACCATGCATCTCGGTTTTTAAAGCCTGCTCATCTACAGCATGCTGCCTACTTGATATTGGTAATTACATCCAGTTATTTCAAGAGGGTGAAAAGACAAAGCAGAGCCCTGTGCTTCTAGCATCCGAGGTCCAAATGCACCCTACAGAAATATGCTGTAATTAAATGCCTGCTTATTATTTGTTAGGGGACTTAATTTGTGTAACACACAGTGTAGCTTTATAATCAACTTTTAGAACTGTGTGCTTCCCATAAGAAAGAAAAGTCACTTAGAAGTGACTCCTAAAGGGCTTCAGGAGAAACATCTAATGCTGCTTAAAACATGACTAAGAAATAAGTACCGAGTTGTGAAAGAGCAACAGAAAAGTGCTTCATCTGACGTTGTACCTTTAGGTCAGACATCTGGGCATATGTGCTGTGCCGCAGGACAGGAAGGTTCAATGCTATTTTTATAAATCAGATTTTACACTCCCTGAATGAATGATGTTTCAGTATATGTGTGTGTTCCTTGCAGTTATTCTTGCATATTTAACAGAGTCGTGACCTAGTTCACCACACAGCCCTAGTAAGTGGGTTTCTCTGTTTTACTCTCGTCTTGTGTCATTCCCCCGTCCTTCAGTCTTATCATCTTAGGATCGCGTTCATGTCTCTCGCTGCAATTCGATAGAGAATTTTTCATAAATATACTCTGTAGAGATCCTCTAAAAGCAGGTCTCGCATGAAAACGCAGTTCACCGCCAATGCTCCAGGCCTCCTCCTGCTCCTCTTTCTCTCACACTCTCTTTCTCTCCGTTTCCCGGTTATTAAAATGTAGCATCTCTTGTGTGAGAGGGAGAGTGGGCGGCACAGTGGGATAGGAGTGTATTACTCTCTCTAGATCAGATATACTCATCTTAGGTGCAGAGTGAGGAGGAGGAGGAGGAGGAGGAAGAATTTGAGCTGCCGGTTTCCTCTGCACCATTATAAAATGAAGGATTTATTTTTGCAGCGATGCCAAAAAGGAACCATTTTTGAGTTCTTCGAAGAACAGTTTTTTTCTGTTATACTTTTTTTTGCAGTGGAATGATTCCACAGATGTTACAGGTTCTTTGTGGAACCGTTAATTCCAATATGCGCTTCATAACCGCACTGTGCCGGAAGGCAAAGCGCCAGCCTGGTCGAATACAGAGAAATTGCAAGTGTGACCTCTAGCAAGAAATATTGCCCTGAGCCACATCATCTCATATTCAGTTATGAAGCTGAGTTTTAAAATCACTCCTGGGGTTAAAGGCAGGAGCTTGTTGATGGGGACATATCATGGAAAATAGGATTTTCTTTGCTCTTTTGAAATGTGTGAGTTTGATGTACTATGTAGACACACGCTGACATTCAAAATGCAAAGCTTCTTTCCCACTCCACACATATCTTTTATGGAAAATAGCCACACACACAAAAAAACGGGATAGTATTGCCTTGACAACCATGAGCGTGTGAACATACAGTATGACCGCCCACGTTCACATATCAGTGCCTTTTCAGTATTCAGCCTGGCTTGATGAACAAGAGAGTGAACCATGTCAGTAAGCAGAGATTTGCCAATCATAATAGAGGTCATTTGCATACATGTCTTAAAGGGACATGAGCAAAACATTCAGTTTATTCCAAAGGGTCAGAGAGAGGCTGTTCTCAACATAATGAGGGTATTAAATATGATGTAGTATAGAGAAGTCTTCAACTGCATCAGCTCATGATGTTTTTTTTATGACTCATGCGAAGAGTGTGAAGGAGTGCTGCCCAATATTTCAGCAAACTTGTCATGTTTTACTCACCTTCTTTTCAGTGAATAAATTGTAAAAATCAAAGGTTGTAGACACTGAGGTGTATCTTTACTTTAGCCAAGGGGTTGTGATTTAAATAAATGCTTTGCAATTAATTATGTCCATCAGTTCAAATCATTGAGGTTGGTTTACAGACCATTTGTGAACATGAGAGGTGGGCAATATCATGTTGACACGCAATCACAGCAATGTGGAGGCAATGCCTCTTTTTATATGTAGAGTTTTTATCGTTTCCTCTCATGTCTTTAGGAGCTCAGTTAAAATAGGTCGGCTGTTGTCACAGTTAATCAGTATTGTACACACTATTCGATCTTGAAGTTTGTTATATTGCTCATATTTTCATGTTCTAATACATCTCAGCAGAATCTCAGCCTCCTTTGCCTTTTTGGAGGAAACACCCTGCCTCGGGTGTACTGATGTAACCTTCATTCAGCCACTGAATAAATCAGAGAATGAATCCGAAAAAAGCTTTTTACGTGAAATGACTGACACTAGTCTTTCAGGGGAATCAAAATACCCAACACTAAAGCATTTATGAAGCATTTAAAAGGTTGTGTAAAATGTTTATATATATATATATATCACACGAATATTACAAAAAACTGTTTTCTTTTTAAATATATTTTACATTTTAATTTATTGCTGTGAGCAAAGCTGAATTTTTAGAATCATAACTCCAGTCTCAAATAGAAATCTTTTTAACATTATAAATGTTTTGTTGTCACATTTTTATCAATTTAATGTGTCCTGGTTGAGTATTCTTTTCTTTAATCTTATTCTAATCTTCATATTCTGTTATTTATAACAAAAACAGATATTTTTACCATAGATTGAAACTCCAAAATGCACACACATAAAAAACAGACGCATTTACAATTTCAGTACTTTGGCAACGCTATTTAAAATAACACAGATGAGCAAATTATATAATTTTCAGTTTTTATGTGAACTGTCCCTTTAAGGCTTCAGGTTTAGGAATCTCAATTCTGTAAGTAATGTACAGAGAGATGGTGACAGATGGCCATCTCAAACTGCATTTACATGACTCTGCCCACACGATTGCGAGCACAGACCCCTCTATTTATCAGCTTCTAATAAAGTTGATATGATGGCCACGTCATACAGAGTACACAAGTCACATATGCTCACATGTACAAACTACGTCCTTGCTTCCACATCCTGTCTACCTTTGAAGTCAATAAATTTGAAGTGTTTGCATTTATATCCTGTCCTGTCCAGAATGCAATAGGTCTTTGGCGCTTGATGTGATAGGCAGACCAAATGCATGTCAGATATCCCAGGAGGAAACTCCTCCCTCTGAAAATAAACAGTGTAAAGTCTGTCTCTGTAAAGATCCGTGCTGATACAGACCCCCGGCTTTGATCTTGTTTCTGGTAACAGTCCCCTCTAGCCTCTTGTGTTACAGGCTGTGGGAGACACTCAAGTGTCCTCTTAAACATATGCTCCTGTCATCTTGCTGGCTCTCTGAGGCTCATCTTCTGTCCGAAACATGGCAGCAGGGGAATGACTACCTGTCGGGCTCAAATGGCTCTTTGAAGCAGAGTCGGTAGACGAGTGTAGCCACCCAGTGTGTAGAATGGCTTCACTTGGATGCATATGTCTCCCTGCTGGACTCCTCTGGGTATCAGTCTCTCACAACCTTAGGACGTGTACACACCATCGCTTTCCAGATGCAGAGGAAGAATGCAATTGTTTGTCATGAACAAAAGCATGAGAAAATTCAAGATCAGGTGGATGGGTGTGCATTGTTTACCTGAGGAAGAGATAGATAGGTGGAGGCAGTGTTATGCTCTGAACAATGTTGTGCTGCATTCATGTGAATGTTATTTTGAGATGTACCACCTACATAAAGATGGTGTAGGTGATTTGAGGAACATGATAGAGAGTTCAAGGTGTTGCTTTGGCCTCCCTCAAATATCAATTCAATTGGAGCAACTGATATATAATCCTATATATCCATGAAAGCCCCACCTCGTAAAGGTCTTGTGTAGTCAACACATAAGTTTTTTTTTATCAACATGAGAGGGACATACACTATATTAGGTGGTTTTAATTTTGTGGCTGATTTCTTTCAGGCTCCAGCGTAGCTTTCTCTAGACACACTTACTCTGCCTCACTGCCTAGGGCTGTTTGCACACATGCAGGATGACAGACCCACAGCTGCTCTTCTCTCTGTATCAGATTGTGTGTAGATCTGTGCAGAATATATTGGGATGAAGAGAAATAACAAATGTAGAATACCAGTAAACAGAGATGTGTTCAATTGTTTGTGTTCGTAGTGTTTGTAACCTTTTGCTGAGAGTTTGATTGACAGTTGATCTGACCAATAATACTGTAACTCGGAATCTGCCACTTTGTCCACCAAACAAGCCAGACAGGAGAGTAGATTTACATCTGTGGACTTGAACTTGAAAATTGGTGTATATTGATGCATTTCAGTGGTTTAAAAACAAGATACCTTCTGATGTTCATTCATGTTTATTTTTTTAGCTATTACTAGTAAATATGAAAAGATGAACAGTTCAATATAGTAACCATATTTATTGTCGGATACTTTGTTTCGTACCTCTGTCTTGTCTGTTGGTGAGTTTTCAGTAACTAAGAGGGTCAGGTCTTTACAAAGAGTCAGTTTCCATATTTGGTATTTTGGTCGTTTACCAGGCAAATAAAATTACTTATTTTTTGCTCACAAACTTATTATATTATATTATATTATATTATATTATTATATTATATTATCTGGCTGCATGTAGAACATCCTTAAGAAAGAGGTGGTCCACTTATGTGTGCAATGCCCCAGATAACTGTCCTCATATCCCATTATATCAGACTTTTAGAGCATGCTTGGATGTAATATTCAGTAATAAACACACAAAATGTAACCTTTCTGTCTTGCCTAAATACATTATTAGTATATTGTCCTTTTGATGCTCTTTAAAATGGTACCTAAGGCTTCAGGAAACTAGTGCTTTCCACAAATGCAGAGCACTGGCTACATTGCCTCATTTTAAAGCATTAATTGATCCAGCATTTGAAACATCTTGTTAATAATGTTAGAGCTATTAAATATATTTAAGGAACTGTTATTTATCATTAAATTCACCTAAATTTTAGATGCACCTAAATGTTTTTTTTTAGAAACAGAAATCATCATTAAACTTTTTGTTTGGTCAAAAACTGAAACCAAAAATACATTTTGGGTAATTAAATTGAGGTATGTTGGCTAGTACAGTTCACACAGCAGCCAAATAAACTATTCCACCATCTTTTTTTTCACAGGAAAGTGCTACCACACAGCTGATATGATAACCTGTCGCAGTATAAAATTATGTATAACCAGGATTGCAAAGGAGTGGAAAATTACCGGTAAATTTCTGGAAATTTTCCACCTTTTTGCAACCCTATGTATAACCAACATATTATTGTACAACTTATTATTGTTTCCACCATTGTTGCACTGAAATGAATGCCTATAAAAGTTTATTAATAGCTAGTACAAACCAGCATTTAATCTTATGTCAAATGTACTGGAAATGCACAAAATATCGGCTAACATATCGGTTATCGGTTCTTAATTGTAAAGCATTATCTGTAATTTTTATCAGCCAAAATTTTCATATTGGTGCATTCCAAAACATTACACAGCAAAGATGGCACAGAGAAATGCAAACATCATATAAAATAATAGAAAAGAGCAGCTTGTTTAATATTTAGTTTGAGAAACGCTCTTAATTTTTTAACAGATTCAGGCCCTATTTTGTACCCTATTCTTGGAAAGTGCCAACTGTTGTAGGCCTGATGAAGTGCTTGAAATAAGATGGAGGAAGAAGTGGAGCCAAGGAACAGATGGCGAAAACAATCCCTCCACCACAGGGCTGTTGGCATCAGATAAGAGCCCAGATAGCAGCACTATTCTTCTCTGCAGTGAAGTCTCATTCTGTCTTTAAATAAAAGCAGTAGAATGGCTATTATGCGGATCGGCCCGGCAGTGGTGGGGCTCTGCTCGAGTCACAATTGCAGGAAGAGGTTTTGCAGACAGGATAGGAAGTGGGTAGGAGAAAGGGCGTGAGTCTGTTTGGATGCTGTCTTGACTGTTCTGAGGTCTGTGATTAGGGCCGTCCGTACACACATTGTTCCAACGGTCCCCTCGGTGTCAGGCACCAGCCCGCTCACACAGGAAGTGCCGTGTGCACAGACCGAGTTTGGAATTCTTTGGCTGGGATCGGACAGGGCTCATAACAGACCTGAGTGGAAGGGATTTCATTCACTCGGTTTTCCAGGTATTAGAGGTATGTGTATGAAAGATGGTCATAGTACACACTTAGAGAACTGCTCACGTCCTAAAATTGATTGCCTTCTTGCCTGAACATGTAATACATAAATTCATTTAAAAAACAAAAAAACATTGTTAAAAGCAGCACTGTCTTCACAGCCTGTGGTGAACAGTGTCTTTTTCAGTATTGCACAGACCAAAAATAGAGATGACAAATAAGAAACACCACAGCAGGTGTAGATATAAAAGTATGCTAATTTTCCTGCCTACATTCTCTGATCCTTGTTCGTAACACCTCTTGTCATCTTAAGTTTTGTTATCCCATGTTGCCAGATTATGTTGTTTGTGTGTGTTGAAAATGTTGGAGAATATGTTTTTTTAATTGTTTATTTTGATAGAAAACAGCATAAAAATATACTCTTTTTTTGAGTTATAGATATATGACAACAATTAGTGCTGAAACAATTAGTATAATTGATTCGATTAATTAGTTAATTGCATTGAAAAAAAAAGTTTTTGGTTACCAAATAATAGAGTGTGTACTGTGTATTTTTTCTATTCAATAAAGTGAGTTGCAAAAATAACTGTCCAC
>JAUMHR010000045.1:4665128-4699579 GCA_032361145.1 Enteromius fasciolatus
GATGGCATTCACCGCTGATTACAGGACCGGGTTTACTGACAAAACGAGCAAACATATTGGCCGATCTGGATCGGTGCATCTCTACTTTCAAGTTCATTCATAACAATAGAAACGCTAGTTGGTGTTCCAGTATAATCCGTCCGCCGAAACTCATCCAGTGAGAAATGTTCTGCGGTGCGATTAAAATGCGTTAAAAAATTTAACGCGTTACTTTTTGTGTAATTAATTATTCTAAATTAACGCGTTAAAGTCCCGGCCCTAATTATAATACATATCTTTTATAAGAAAATCGTCTAGGTTACGAAGGTAACCCTCGTGCCTTGAAGGAGGAAATGGACACGTTACATATGAGACCAATCACCTTTGAGCTTTAAGAAAAGACCATTGAATATTGGCATGCACAGATTGCATCCAGGTGAGGAGCCGAGCTGGTGTCAGCACGACCCAGGGTGGTGGCAAGGGGATGTAACGTCTCCGTTCCCTCCTTCAGAGAACAAGGATTACTTTGGTAACCTAGACGTTCCCCTTCAGTCAAGTCACTCCGACCTTACATATGTGAACAGACCCGTGGAAAAGGCCACGACCCTGAGGCCGCATTACGCAAAGACCCCCGTGCCGTCAGCAGAGGAGTCTGCACATAACCTTCCCAACTCCCTGGGGGGAAAATAATGGGATGCCAGTTGTTACTGAAGTAGTTGGTTGGGGACGCTGAGCACATGTTTCTAACTTGCCCTTTCTACATGTGGAAGTTTTGAACAATTCAATATATAGATAAGATTTTGGATATATGAAGGGAAACAGAACCTTCTGGCATCCTTATGGCCCCGGCCTTCAGTATAACAACCACATGTATATTGCAAAAACAAACCAAAAAATACATAAGTGCTAAGGAACAGAGCTTGGAATTTTACCACCAAAACTGTCTAACTTCATTTTTCCTGTCACTTTAGGGTTTATTTCGGGTGGCTCCCTCGGCCTCCAAGCTGAAGAAACTGAAGGCATCCCTGGACTGTGGGGTTATGGATGTGCAGGAGTACTCGGCCGACCCACATGCCATCGCAGGTGAGCATCTGCCTCTATCCTCTTAGCTTTTAAAACGTCCACTGATCTTCCCGCAGTGTCCTTTTAGTGGATCGCAGCTACAAAGTCTCAGATCCCATGGCAGTTGGCGTTAAGTTCTGTCCCAGGTTAATTTGATCTCATTACTCTGGGCCTGAAGCGTGACCTAATAGCCATCAGGTAGGGGCCCACAGCCAACAGGCGCTACACGCTGATTGTGGCTTTTGACAGCTCATTTGTCAGGCTTCCCTTTAGTATTACAGGCAGAGAATATCACACCTCCAGTCAGGTCCTATCACATGTGCTGTGCTTCCCTCTTTCACCGTGTCCCTGCCTCTCACCTTCCCTCTGACCTCTTTCCTTCCTCATCTGCTTCCCTCAGGAGCGTTGAAGTCTTATCTTCGTGAACTTCCTGAACCTCTAATGACCTTTGAACTCTATGATGAATGGATCCAAGCTTCAAAGTAAGTATCGATGGTCTACCCCAATGCACACCCCATTACCCAGTCCCATTTGCTATTTTTGTACCATTGCAAAATTCCAAAACATACCCTCATAGCAAATGTACATAACAGAGATGCTTCATCTAGAAGATGCATTTTTAGAGTGTTTGCTCATGTGCAGTATGTCTCAAGATATTTCCGGTGTTAAAAAAAAGCTAAAATACATCTCCCAGGATGATCAAGTTAGTGTTCAGTTGGTTTTAGCTAGTTAGACCTGCTTGAAAAGCTAAAGGGATCAAATCTTTTTTAAAACTAAACCAGCTGTAAAGAGCAAAAGTAATGCTGCTGAAAAAAACAGCATATGGTGGTTACGTATGTTTTGAAGCTGGGATGCTGGTTTATGCTGGTCCTTTTCTTGGTTTATGTTGCTCTTTGCCAGCACATGACCAGCAAAGGACCAGCATAACCAGTTAAGGACCAGCTTAAACCAGCATCCCAGCTTCCAAACGTACCTAACCAGCATATGCAGTTTTTGTCAGCAGGGAAGGTGGATAGCATTTAAGACACTGAAATTTTACAGTATGCTGCTTTCTGAGATACCTTTTTACAATTTTATTTATGCTTCACAGATAAATTAATTACAATATCTTATTCTAATATTTGTTTTTTTGTAGATTATGTTAGCTTAGCAACATGCGCTAATGCTGAACTCAGCTGGAATCACCTTCAGTTTTTATTATAGTAAATGTTTAGTAACCATGGCTTTTCCCCACGTTAGTTACCTTTTGTTTAAGCACGGTTTTATTACAAATGCCATGGTTAAACTCTGCAAAATTTTGTTTTTGTAATTTGTGGTTACCATGGTTTAACTATATTAAACATGTTTTTGTGTGCATGTGTGTGTGGTAAAACGGTGGTTAATTTTCAGAAAGGCAAATATGGGTTTTTAATTAGAGTTTAGAGTTTCTAAAACTAAAGATAAATAAAGTTTAAGTATATTTTCCAAGGGTTCTTTATGAAGTAAATATACTACTAAAGATGTACTGTATTAGTAACCCACTGTTTAGTTTTATAAGTTTTTTCGGTAAACTCCAACAGGCAATACAGGCGGTCGCCTAGGGCCCCGTCTAACTCTGGGGGCCCTGTGAACGCTGGTATAATATATGTGTTTTGCATTTACTTTTAAACGTGCAATGAAAGTGTATATGTGAAATTTCAAGCACGTCCGTAATGCCCATAAGACCCGGTTAAACACGATATTCACAAAAAAACAACATATAACATAAAAGAGTTGCTCTGTAATTCATACATGACAAATAGCTGAAAATGATAATAAATACAAAGACAACAGTATAAATAAGATGAAAATCATACACAGCAGGCAATGCACCACACTCTATTTAAAACCTCCTGTTATTGACTTGGTCGGCGCCGTGTCATAGCTGTGTGAGCAGAGCCGGCGCCTCATTGGAAAAGCATCATGTTGACCCAGAGAAGTGTATAAAATAATTTCTGAAAATAAAATAAAATGTGTATAAAATAATAATTTTTAGACGGAATAAGGTATGTCAAAAAAAAAGTTGTATTGGCTCTGAATGTCCGGACGGTATCTGTGACTGGACAGATTTTGGGCAGAGGTCACTTTTTGTTATCTTTGTTATGAGTTTTCAGGTAGGAGACCACTTACTGCAAGCCTAAATGTGATGGCTTCTAAAAAGTAAACTTTGTCTTTTTGTTTTGCCTAATTAATAAAGTGATAAACTAAATAATAAAGTGAGACTAGAGTAAAAGTGCACATCATTATGTGGCATGTTAGCCTAATCGTTTTCAAAAGTACATCCCATAATATATATATATATATATATATAAATTAATAGCCTATTAAAGTATCCATTTAGAAAATTAACTATGATTATACAATCACAAAACACGTGTAACGAATAATCAGAGTCGGTCGTATCCATTCGCAAGGCTTTATTCCACAGTGTAAACAGTCAACAGGCAATGGTCACAAAGACAGGCAGCTAGAATCACAGTCGAAATAAACAGTCCAGGGTCATGCACAGGAAAACAAACACGGGAAAGAACGCTCAGTAATACCTCCATGGGACGATAAGACTTCGCGACTAGTCACACAAAGTTCACGCCTTAAAAGGCAAAATAACGAGGAATACCTGGTTATGAATCATCCGAGGTCCGTGGGTCAAATGACTCCGGGTAGGAACCTTAGTAAGCTGACGAATGCCTGATAAATGTCCTCGCTCTCCGGTATGGGGGAAGGAGCCTCTGGTCCCCCTCTCATTCCGGGTCAGCAGTGGGCTTCAACAGAGAAACATGAAAGGTGGGTGAGATATGATAAGCAATTCTAAGCAAAATGACACAGGAGTGATTTGTCTGGTAATCTTAAAAGGACCCACATACCTCGGGCTTAACTTCTTGCATGGGAGGCAGAGACGAAGGTCCCGAGAGGAGAGCCGTCTACAGCAGGTAGGTTGGTTAACTTCCCAGTCCAGGACAATAGGCGGTTGGAAGCACAACACACATTGAAACAGGGTGAGGTTGGTCGTAGAAATGAAAGACCTGGTTCACTACAGTGAGTGCTGTCTCCTAGGCAGAGGGCAGTTTAGGTAGCGGGATGAAGCAACATGACTTGGAGAATTGGTCAATGATTGTCAGAATTGTGGGGTGGTGATTGGATGGGGGTAGATCAGTCACAAAATCTATGGCTATGTGTGACCAGGGTCTTTGTGGTACAGGCAGTGGTTGAAGTAAACCGGCGGGGCATTGATGAGAAACTTTCGACACATTACACGTGACACAGTTCTTGACAAACGTGGAGACATATTGGAAGTGGGCCGGACACCAAAACTGATTGAAAAGGAGTTCCATGGTTGCCTGGATGCCTGGGTGGCCTGCACTGGGGTTGTCATGAATCAAGTGTAGCAGGCGGGTGCGCAGAATCTCTGGGATGAAGGTGCGGTCAGGTGGGCTTTCGAGAGGTGAGGGGTCATTGGCTTGTGCCTCCAAAATTTCCGCCATGATGTCTCATTGTACTGGTGCCAGGATGATAGATGGAGGGACGATGGGTGCCACATGTGGTTCTTGCAATCAAATTGGCGAGAAAGGGCGTAATCCGTGCCGTTCTTGGACCCTGGGCGGTAAGTGATGTTGAAACTGAAGTGTGAGAAAAACAGTGACCATCGAGCCTGACGGGAATTGAGACTTTTAGCAGTTCTTAGGTATTCCAAATTCTGAATAGCCGCACCCTCCAACCAATGTCTCCACTCCTCCATGGCTGCCTTCATGGCCAAGAGCTCTCTGTTACCCACATCGTAATTGCGCTCAGCTGAGTTTAGTTTCCGTGAGTAGTAGGCACAGGGGGTTGGGTGGTTCCCCCTGGTGTTGTGACAGAATAGCCCCTATGCCTGTGTTTGAAGCGTCCACTTACACTGTGAATTGTTGATTAGGATCGGGGTCACAGAGAATGGGAGAAGAGGTGAAATGGTCCTTAAGTTCTTGTAACGCCTGTTCACAATCCGATGTCCATGGTAGACATACAGAACTCTTGTGGGTAAGAGAGGTGAGCGGAGCGATGACCTGGCTGAAGCCCCAGATGAATCTCCGATAGAAATTGGCGAAACCCAAGAAACTTTGTAGTTCCTTAACGGTGTGCGGCCAATTCACTATGGCTGTGACTTTGCTGTCGTCCATGGTGACCCCCTCTGGGCTGATTGTGTATCCAAGAAATTATATGGAGGAAAGGTGGAACTCGCATTTGGGGAGCTTGGCGTAAAGCTGTTGCCTGATCGGCTCTTACGTGTTTGATATGTTCTGAGAGACTCTTGGAGTAAATCAGGATGTTGTTGATATATACTATGAGAAACTTGTTTAACATGTCCCGGAAGACTTCATTGATCATAGCCTGGAAGTGGTAGTGGGTATCTGTATTTAATGGTTTGTTCATTGAGGGTTCGATAGTCAATGCATGGGCGGAGAGAGCCATCCTTCTTCTTCACGAAGAAGAATCCGGCTGAGGCCGGAGAGGTTAATGGACGAATTAAGCCCTTTTGCTAGCTCCTCCTCGATGTATGACCTCATGCTTTCAGTCTCGGGCTGTGACGGGGTAGACGCGACCTTTTAGTGGGGTAGCTCCGGGCATCAGGTCGATGGCTCAGTCAGTCTCTCGGTGAGGAGGTAATTGGTTCGCCTTGGTCTTACTGAAGGCGATGGCCAGGTCATGATAGGGTGCTGGGAGTGCGTTGAGGGGTTCTGGATCCTTGAAGGTGACTTCAGGGGAATGGTTAAACAGTTCTTTTGACAGGATGCAGACCACTGAATGACTTCACGGTTTCTCCAGGAGATCGTAGGGCCGAGTCTGGTAAGCCAGGGAAGGCCGAGGATGATCGGATGCATGTGAATGATGTGGAACTGAAGAACATCAGAGTGAAGAGAGCTTGTGATGAGGGTCAGTTCCTTGGTCATGTGGGTTACTTTGCCCGTTCCTAGCGGTCTGCCATCGAGGGCTGCCATGGCCACATGAGAGGAGCATGGAACGATAGAAAGATGATGGGTATTAGCAAAGTCTGCATCAAGAAAGTTCCCCGCTGCCTCGGAGTCCAAGGCCTCAGACATGATGCAGCGGCCATTAAGCAAGAGACACACCCCGAGCAATAGACAGGAAGACAGGAGAGAATGGCTCACCCGGGGTACAGCAGATCTAGGTGGTCTGGTAGGGCAGCTGGCGCGGAGGTGTCCAGGTAGCCCGCAGTAGAGGCAGAGACCATTCCTTCTCCTCCTCTCTCGTTCCTCCTCAGTGAGATGTGTGTATCCGACCTGCATGGGTTCCTCGGGGCTTGTGCTGGGCAGAGGTAGAGGTCCTGATGTGTAGTGGTGCCCTCTGCGGGATTGGAGGAGATTATCAATTTTGAACTTCCCTCGTCGCGGCAAGCCAACTCTACTTGCAGGTCATCCTAGAGTCCGCGCCGATACATGGCCTTTAGAGGGGTCCCCTACCATCCTGCCTGAGCAGCCAGAGTGCAAAAAAACATGGTAAAATCCGCTGCCGTCGAGTTGCCCTGACAGAGAGTGAGCAGCTTATCCTCTGCCTCCTTGCCATCGGCAGAATGATCAAACACCTCCTTGAACTGCTTCAAAAAGTGTTGGTAGGAAGGGAATGCCATGCTTTGTCCCTCCCAAAGTGCCATAACCCAGCTAAGGGCCTTCCCCGTCAACAGTGAACACACCAAAGCAACGTTACTGTCGCCAGTCACATAGTTCTGAGGCTGCTGATTAATAAAGATCGAGCATTGTAACAAGAAGGCCTTGCACTTGGATGGAGCGCGTCCTACTTCTCGGGTAGGGCCATGTGGGGTTGAGCCACAGGAGGTGCGGCCGCGGGAACAATGGCGGCCGGAGCAGCCGGTTCTGGTCGGGGGCTGGGTTGAGAAACAGCCGTGGTGAGAGCATGCATTGAGCGCATGAGTTCCTCCGTCATCAAGATAAGTTTCTCCAATTGCAGCTGGTGAGCCGCAAGCATGGAATCAAACCTCAAACACAACACTGAGAACAGCCACTGAATCCTGTTCAACACTGAGAACAGCCACTGAATCCTGTTTCAACAAAGTCTTCTGTAACGGATACTGTAACGGAATACTCTCGGAGTCGGTCGGATCCATTCGTAAGGCTTTATTCCACAGTGTAAACAGGCAGGAGTCGCAATCACAAACAGACAAGGGGTATCGTAGGCAATCCAAGAGAGTAAACAGTCAACAGGCAATGATCACAAAGGCAGTCTGCTAGAATCTCAATCGATATAAACAGTCCAGGGTCATGCACAGGAAAACAAATACGGAAAAGAACGCTTATACCTAAGTAATACCTCTATGGGACAATAAGACTTTACGACTACTCACACAAAGTTTGTGCCTTAAATAGGCGAAATAATGAGGAACACCTGACGCAAATCAGCCTAGGTGTGTGGGTCAAATGAGTACGTGACAACACGGTTACTATAGGTAAACCATGGTAAAAACAAATTAAAGGGATTGTGTATGAAATAAATTTTTATTAGATTATGACATTTACATCACAAAAATATCAGGGAGTGACTTTTATTTGATTTGAGGAAGCCCCATCATAACTGGGTTGCGGTGCAGGTTGGACAGGACTAATGACAGTTCATTAAAATAGTGTACAGAGTTCATATGAATATTAAGGTTGATATGCTTCATTAGTTGAATATCCATAACTGCTGCCAAGTTCTGATGTTTTGTGCTACCGGCTCAGATTGTGCTACCTCCGTGTTAATTCTTGAAATTGTCTTTTTTGTGCTTCCGTCTCACTGTTTTTAAACCATTGGGCACAATTTTTTATCTGGCCTAGGACCCTACAACCCTTTGGCGGTCACTGGGTAAACTACTAGTGTAATACTTTTTATACTGAATTTAACACAAAACTTACAATGGAAGACAAAATCAAACAAATGCTTTTTCTGTCTTTTGTTAATAGCACTGTGCAAAAAAGAAACAAAATCAGGTTTAGTCATATTCTGTATACTGTACCTTAACGCATCTCTCCCTGTGTCTTTCCTCTAGCGTTCAAGATATGGATAAAAGACTCCAAGCTCTTTTGTGTACATGTGAGAAACTACCAGCAGACAATCTGAACAACTTCAGGTGTGTGGTGCTTGTTATTTACCTAATATTTGTCATTTCTGATGAGTCACAAATGCACAAGCTCATTAGAAGAGAGTAGTGTCAAATCTCTGTCATATCCTGAGCGATGCAGCAGCTCCTTCACTGACAGGAAGTGGGCATGTTTCTGAAATACTACTAGTTCATTAGAACATTTTTGAGTTCGGAAATGTCCTTCAGTTCAACCTGTTTAGTGTGCCAGCTATACAGACACTGTTTCTGACCAAGACAAATTCAGCCTTTCGTTTTGCCCTGATTAATTTGGCCAAAGACTAAGAGCAACACAAATAAATAATACATCATTAATCTAGGATTAAGTTTAAACAAAGCTTCCTTTTAAGAAAATAAGGATGCCTGTTCTTATGGATTATGCATTTTATTTACAATTCAACAATGAAATTCTGTGAACATTTGGCATGTCTTTACTTCTAGCCAAGGTTTCCAGATATAAGCTGTGGGTCTTGAATGTTTGACTGCACCTGTCTTCTGTCAGACCTACTGAAATATTGATAACATACAACGACAGGAATAGCAAATGTAAGAGTGAATGCCAGGACAGGGCTAGACCCTTTGGTCAAACTGAGATTATAACTAGTATTTTTTTTCCCGAAACAGATATTTAATCAAGTTCTTAGCCAAACTCACGGAGCATCAAGACGCAAATAAAATGACGCCAGGTAATATTGCAATAGTTCTCGGACCCAACCTGCTGTGGACACATTCAGAAGGGTGAGAGCATGTCATGTCATCCGTTTTGATTATTTAATTTATGTGGAGATCTACAAATTCACAAAGCAATTTACGGTTCGGTACACACACAAAAAATTGTTATTATGTAGGCTACTATGACTGTGAAGCACAGTGTTGTTAATGTAACCTAAAACTATTAAAAGTAATTTTCTTGAAATAAAATTGCAATAAGATTACTGCTGGGCAATGATTAATCGCAATTAATTGCATCCAAAATAAAAGTGTTTGTGAACATAATATTTTGTCTGTATACTGTGTGTATTAATTATGTATGTATACATTTATATTCATATAATTTATTTTATAAATACAATTTTTTCTTAAACATACACATGCCTGTATGAATATTTATGTATACATAATGTATACAACACAGTGTACACACACACACACATATTATGTAAACTAAGACATTTTTTAAATGCAATTAAAAAAAAAAGATATAACTATTAGATTAAAAATTGCTAAAACAGAGACGAAAAGAATAAATTAAATTAAAAAGAAAAAATTAGCAAAGCACTTGCAATTATTTAAGCTAAATTAAATTTAGAAAAATTACAAATAGAAGCCAATTCAAAAATATATTGACTACTGTAATAATATATAAATAATGACCATGTCTGTCAAGGTTTAAGAATGATAACACACACACACACATATGTATATATATTTATATATAGTTCATATGGCTTTTGTACTATATTTTAAGATTTCTTAATCTCTTTCTTAATTTCTTTAAAAAAGGACATACATGAATTGCATTATGTATACTGCTTCTTTAATGTAGTTTTAGATGTATGATTTGATATGCTTTTTTTGATATTTTACTTTAGATATATTTTGAATTATGCAATGTATAGATCAAATGGGTCTTTGATATTTTACAGGAACATGACAGAAATGATGACCACCATGTCCCTGCAAATTGTGGGTATCATTGAGCCGATCATTCAGCACGCAGACTGGTTCTTCCCTGGAGGTTCGATAGAAAGAGTGATGAAAACATATTCGCACACACGCGATTGTCTCCTCCTGTGAGATTTGGACTCATTTGTCTTTGCTATTCTTAGAAATCGAGTTCAACCTGACAGGCAGCTACGGCAGCCCGGTCCACACCAACCACAACTCCAACTACAGCTCCATGCCCTCGCCCGATATGGACCAATCAGAGCGCAAGCAGCAGCATGACCAGAGCCGCCGCCCACTCAGTGTTGCTACTGACAACATGATGCTGGAATTCTACAAGAAGGATGGGTAAGTAGTTCAGCACTTTTAGCTCTGTCTGCCTCCTCCATCTCTCCTCTCTTCCTTACCCTCCCACACTCTTCCTTTAGCTTCTCATACCATCCCTAATCTTAAAGGGACAGTTCACCCAAAGATTTCCTCATTTGCTCATTCGTACCAGACCTGTACAACTTTCTTTTTACCATGAAACAAAAGATATGTTTTTAAAGAATGTCCTGGCAATATGGCTGTGTAATAAGTGTGAATATCAAATGAAAAGGGCTGGAAATCATTTCAGCAAATAAATGTGCTCTGGGTTACTGAGTGAAGCACAGCACTGTGTTTATTTGAAGAACAACTCATGATCCAGTGTTTTCAGTCTCTCAAAGCAGTTTGGACCACAGTAAATGCACCTGCTCTTAGTCTGAGTAAAATGTTTGTTAATACATTATGCGTTAACCTCAACTTGTGAAAAGAAGCACTTTGTCAATAAAAGAGATGCTTTTTGACGTGGCTTTTTTGCTAAAATAAAATGTTGATGATGGTTTAATGTTCAAATCAACAGCCATAAATAGTAATTTTGCAATTTAACAGGAGTACTGTAATTTTTTAGTTATATATTTTTTATTTAAGAATAATACCACTAAGTATTTATTTTTATTTAATATTTTTTGTTTGTCTGTCATACTGATATGTAATCAAAACTGTCTGGGTTTATATTTTGTCTAAATATATATATATATATATATATATATATATTATTTTTTTTTTTTTTTTTTTTCCCAAAGATAATTTTTTTCAAATTAATGTGGGTGACCAAAAGTGTGTTAATGCTTCAGAAGACTCACTTATGAATGGACTATTAACTGTTAATGTATTTGTAGTATACTTAGCTTCAAGTACTTATTTTTCACTAGGGCAGTGTATTAATCTTTAATGTTCCGTAGAAGAAAGAAAGTCACATGGGTTTGGATCAGCATTAGAAAATGACAACCGAATTTTCACATTACTTTGAACTATCCTTTTAAATTAAACATCACTGCAGTAACAGCCTATTACTGACAGGGTTCAGTAGTGCCAATTAGCAGTGGCTGAGGAGACAGCGGCAGATAGCTAATGTGTGCAGCAACTAATTCACTTAGACCGGGATGTCAGTCACATCGTTATCCAGTAACCTTTCGGTGTCATTTGTTCTCAATTGGAGTTGAGATCCGGGAGCATCTCAGCGACTCCCACAACCTGCCCTCATTTGAATAGAGCTGGTCTTGGGCTGATGGGCTGCCACGGTCTCTATGGTAACGTGGATGGAGTGTTGAAGGAGGGCCACGGCTCGTTTATCATTCACTGAGGGGGTTGGATTTCTCCCGCTATCGACAGAGACACGTGGCAGATGTGCCAGGCTCTGACTCATGCCACCTGCAATGCTCCAGCAGGTGGAAAAATACCACATACGGAGGAGGAGATCCATACTTCTGTTAGATAGAGTCCCACTCCAGACTGGCTTACGACAAGTATTGCATTCTGGTAAATATTTGGCCAACCATTGCTGCCAGTTTAGCACATATTAAATACAAGGCTGTGAGGAAGCATTTTTGAATGTGCTTTAATGAAAGGATTCATGGAAGGGGAATAGCAGCTTACTGGAAAGAACTACGTTTAGACTTTTTTAATTTCACTCCTTTACACTGCAAAAATTAAAAATGAATAAATATCAATATGTAATTCATAACTATATTTCTACCTAATTTAACTGCTAAACTATTATGTATTTGTGTATTTAGTTTGATTTAGCGTTAATAAAGTAATATCAGTGATTTTTATTTATTTATTTAATTTTTTTTAACTTTTTTATAATATTTGTGATAAAAACACTTAAAGGAATAGTTGACCCAAAAATTTTTATTCTGAAAACAGAACAAAAAAAACTAAAAAACGTCTAAGGTTACGAAGGTAGGAGAGAATGGAGATGTTACATATGGGAACTCGCATGATAGACTGATCACCTTCGAGTAATAAGAAAAGGCCAATGAATATTGGTGTGCATTTAATTATAGCCAGGTGCACCTCATCACTACGTGAGTATAAGAGGGCACGAATGTAATGCACTTTCAGGTTTTCTCTGAGGAGCCGAGCCGGCATCAGCGCAACCCAGGGTGGTGGCAAGGGGATGTAACGTCTCTGTTCCCTTCTTCAGGAACGTGGGTTACCTTCGTAACCTTAGACGTTCCCATTTAGTCGAGTCACTCCGACGTTACATATGGGAACAGACCCGTGGAAAAGGCCACGACCCTGAGACCGCGTTATGCAGAGACCCCGGTGCCGACAGGCAAGTGTGTCAGCAGGAGAGTCTGCACGTAACCTTCCCAATGCCCAGGGGCCAAATAGGGACCCACGGGGATGGCAGATGTACTGAAGCATGGGTCGGGGGGGCATGGACATGAAGCATACAGACAATTCTTACAGGCGAGATTAAAGTAATACACTATATCGATATGGATATGGATAAGAGTGAAGGGAAACACAGCCTTCTCGCTGACTGTGGAACATAAGGTTTGTAGCCACAACCTAATGGGCAAAGGAGACCCAGTAGGAGCTACTCCGCAACTAGGTCCGACTAGGTGGACTCGCCTTGGCATGGGGGAACCACTGAGAAAGTGCACGGATCCTGTGGGAATGGCGCAGCAAGCCGACACCAGCCGGCCTCCCGCTACCTGCTTGTCTGATTTAAGACACGGGAGGACACAGCCTCTATGCGAAGGTCATAGAACCTGGCAAAGGTGTTGGGTGTTGCCCTACAGATAATTGCTAGAGAGGTGACGTGAGCAAACGCATAGGTGGAGGAAACACTCCTTGTGGAGTGGGCTCAGACCTAAGGGGCACGGCTCTCCTTGGTATAAATAAGACTGGGAGATGGCATCAACCACCCAATGGGCCAACCCCAGTTTGGAGACAGGATTTCCTTTTCTGATGACCTCCATAGCAGATGAAACGCTGCTGAGAGCGTCTGAAGCTCTGAGTGTGGGCAACGTAGAGGCGCAATGCGCATACTGGACACAGCAACTCTAAGGCTGGGTCTGCCTTCTCCTGGGGCAGAGCTTGCAGGTTCACTACCTGGTGTGGTAGGAACCTTGGGCACGTAGCTGTGCGGGGGGTCTCAGGATAACGTGAGAATCACCCGGGCTGAACTTTAGGGACTCTTCATCGAAAGAGAAGGCCTGTTGGTCCCCTACTCTCTTGATGGAAGCCAAAGCAATCAGGAACGCTGTCTTAAGTGACAGATATTTTATCTCGACTGATGCTAAAGGCTCAAAAGGAGTTTGCTGCAGGCCCTGTAAGGCGACGGGAAAGTCCCAAGAGCACCGGAGGGACGCACCCTCCACTGCATTCTAGTATGCAGCTATGGCAGTAACATACACTTTGAGAGTCGAAGGGAACAGCCTGTGCTCCAACTTCTCCTGCAGGAAGGAAAGCACCACTGCAATCGGGCATCTCTGTGGGTCCTCTCCGCAAATCTTAGAGCATAGGCCTGCCTTGTTGAGGGGGCCCTAGACTGAGAGATGGTGTTAATCACGGCTGCTGGAAGGCCAGAGAGGTCTGCCGCATTTCGTCCAGGAGCCAGACGTGCAAGTTCCAGAGATCGGGTCGTGGGTGCCAAATCGTGCCCATCCCTTGGGAGAGGAGGTCTCTCCTCAAAGGAAATATGGCAGGGAGGGGCTGCCGTGAGGAGCACTAGGTCGGCAACTCAGGTCTGTGAGGGCCAGTATGGCGCTACCAGCAGAACCTACTCCTTGTCCACCCTGATCTTGCACAGGGTCTGTGCAAGGAGGCTCAATGGGGGAAAGGCATATTTGGTCCCCAGAGGCCAGCTGAGAGCCAGTGCATCCCTGCCGAGGGGCGCCCCGTCGAGGGAGTAATACAGCTGGCAGTGGGAGGACTCGGGGAAGGCAAAGAGGTCTATCTTTGCCTCGCCGAAGTTGCTCCAGATCAGCTGGACTACCTGGGGGTGGAGTTGCCATTCTACAGGGTGGGTGGACTGCCGTGAGAGCTGATCGGCTGCACGGTTGAGTGACCCTGGAACGTGAACAGCACGCAGGTCCACAGGAGCAGATGGCAGGCGAGTTGTGACATGCGGGGAAGTGTAGACCACCTTGTTGGTTGATGTACGCAATGGCAATGACCAGCACATGCCTGTGGCGCAGCATCAGTTGAAATCACGGCTAACAACTCCTGGCAATTGACATACCAAAGCAGTCGAGCGCCTGTCCAGGGACCCCAGGCTGTTTGCCTGTTGCATATGGCACCCCAACCCATGGAGGAGGCATCTGTGTTGACCACGACATGCCTGGACACCTGCTAGGGGCTCTGGCCCATAGGAAGGCAGGGTCTGACTACGGGCTGAACAGGCGGCGACACTCCGGGAAACGCCAATCCGGAGAGTGCCACGGTGCCATGCCCATCTCGGGTCTCGATCGTGCTGAAGCAGTCTCATTTGAAGCAAGCCCAGCTGCGTTACTGCGGCTGTGGCTGCCATATGCCCCAGGAGCCTCTGAAAATTTTGAGAGGGACCACAGTCTTGTGGTAAAATCAAGACATGAAAGTACATGTCCTTTAGGTTAAGGCTGTGAACCAATCCTGGGCCGACTGCACATTTTTAGTATGCGCTGAGGGTTGAGCATTTTGAATGAAGAGACCGTTAAAGCTTGTAGATCCAGGATGTGTCTCAACCCACCGCTCTTTTTGGGTAAGATGAAGTAGGGGCTGTAAAACACCAACCTCATCTCGGCTGAAGGGACAGGCTCGATTGCGTCCTTTGCCAGTAGGTCTGCAACCAAACCTTTACAGCTCAACGATCTGCCATGAGAAGATGGCGATGAGAATCGCCTCACTGTAGCGATGGTCATGCATTCTCAATGAACGCATGAGTCATCCACGAACACTGCCCCAGCGTGTGTTTCTCAATTTGTTTTGTTTTTTTAAACTCACCCAGACGTGTGAGGCAGCGATCATGTCCGTGCAGAGAGGTGAGGAAACTACTGCATCCAGAAGCGCACAGCAGGATAGACATTCCAGGGAACGCCTTACCAGCCCTGGGAAAATTGCTCTTTTTTTTTCTCCCCCGGATTGCCCAGGGAGGACCTCTCGCGGCATGCCGTGCACTCAGCTGAGGTCGCTCGCTGGTGTGCAAAAAGCTGGCTTGCTCTAACCTTTACAAAGGCTACCAGTCCGCGGGGTTCACAAATCAGCCGCCCAGTCCTTGCTGATGGTGAAGAAAGAGCATAAACTTGCAGGAACTCTTCTGCGTTGAGGATTTCTCCATCCAGCAGACTCAAAAAAAGGCATACAATGAGGCGAGGCTCCGAAGCTGCAAGCTGCATAGTATTAATATGGAAGTCAATGGTGATCCAAAACAGCCTGGTTACAAACTTTTTTCAAAATATCTTCCTTTGTGTTCAGCAGAACAGACATTCTTACAGGTTTGGAATTACTTGAGGGTGAATTAATGATGACAGAATTTTCATTTTGTGTCAGCTATTCCATAATTAATAATAATAATTTAATAATATTATTTTTATTTGAGTTTTTTTTTTAATTACATTTTTGTTTTTTCCCCTGCTATTCTGAGTATATGTCTTTTGTTCTGAGAAATGTGTCAGAAAATTTAGTAATATGAAGTTAGAATTGTGAGATATAAAGTCGAATTAAAAGATAAAATCAGAATAAACTCAAAAAAAAAAAAACAGATTTGCAAGATGTGAAAATAAAAAAAAAAATCCTGAGGAAAAAAGTCAGAACCATGAGATTTTAAATCAGAATTTTGCAAAATGAAAAAAATGATAAACTAGATATAAAATCCCAATTATTAGAAAATTCTTAGTTAATTCAGTTTTTCTCCTTTTTTAATTTTATTTTTAATTATATTTTCCAGACTATGTCTATTTGAACTTTTTTAACATTTTTTAACAACATTTTTATGATATATCCACTAACTTTTTTCACGAAGTTCTGGCTTTTAAGCATTCATATTTAATCTTATACGAATATTTCTACTTTTTTCTAATGTGTTTCCCTCACATTTCCTCATGATAAAATGCTCCTGATGTCTGTCTGCTGTCTGTTTTATAGATTACAACAATTAGACTCTGATTCACTGTATTGTAGGACTGATGTGTTTTGTTAAAAGGGAGGCTAAAGTCTGATTGTTTATGTCCACAGCTCTCGGGGTAAAAGCAATTAGAGTAAATGAGGCTTAATGGTGTCTCAGCAGGCACGAGTGCCAGCAGCTCATTTGGGCTGACATGTTCTCACCTCTGGACGGCCCTGATCCTCCAAACACTGTCAAACTACATATGTCCCCCACTGCACGCTACACAGTTCTCATTTAGCTGTCCTCCCCTGTACCCGTGTCATTTGCTTTTGCTTACTCTACAGACATTACTGTTAAATGTGAACTCACTGTGTTTCTCTAAACTCATTGTTTTATCCGCGTTTCAAGCAGCATTAGGAAAATTCAAAGGTACCGTTCACCTTTTCTTTTATACTGTGGCTTTGTTTTTTAAAACCCTTGTAATAACTTAATTAACAGTCATTTCATTTCTCTATTGCTTAACAAGAATCATGCATGTACGTTCAAAAAGTTACTATAAAAAAACCTTTAGCATTATACAAAATATTTAATGAAATGTATATTTAAAATCTGAATCAAAATCATCATTCTATTCTCTAATTATTGCTGTTATAGTAACAATTACAGTAATTAATGTTATTGTAATTATGCAAGTTGCTATAAAGTGCTTTGTCATTTAAGAATTCATGTGTATGGAGATAACTAAAACCTTTATAAAAAATATATATAATAATATAATCCTATAATCCTAATGACCTTTTTTGTCAGCCTTTTTAAAATTGTCCTTTTACATCATAAATAAAAAGCACACTTGGGATGTGGAGAACAGTCGAATAGAATTATGGGTAATAATGAGTTAAAGACAATGGATGGCAATTTGGCCTTACAACAATTAGCTGTTGTGGTTGTGATTGATGGTTTGTGGGTCTTTATGTGGGCAGTGTTGGTGTCAGAGTCATGGACACATCGTGGGTGAAGGGCAAAAGTTCCTCGACACTGGCCCGCAAAGCCTCATCCACGCCTCCCAGCGCTCAGCCGCCCGGCTCTCCAGCGGACACCCTGATCACCGAGCAGCCCGGTGAGCTGGCCACATCTCCAATCCCCACGCCCCCTCCTGGAGACAGGGGCAGGTAAAAAAACACAATTCCCATCATCCTCTACACGTTTTCCATTGTCATTTCAATGTACTGTATACACATTTCACTGTATACTAACTTGTAATCTCATTGTTTCCCATTCTGCAATTAACTCTTGCTTTACCTGCATTTGTGTATTAATAACATCATTTCCTCTGCTCTTTCATGCTTTCCTTGTTCTACCTAATGTTTTATTTTATTATTATTTATCTTTATCTATAAATAGAAATCTTGTTTTGTTTTTTAATAGAGCAGATAGTATGGCCGTGTACACACTGCAGCTAAATACGGTTGTCCTCTTTTGAGTTCTTCATCCTGTATTGTAAACACAGACTTTCTTTAACCACACAATTTATGATATTTTGATTGAAAACCTGGGGGTTTGTGACTGTCCCATTGACTGCCAAATAACGAACACTGTAAGGTCCAGAAAGTATGAAATATGTCGTTTGAATAGTTTATCTGCCATCGGTGGTTCGATTTGTATATAAAGCAACAAGCAAAGAGAATAAAAATAATGACTTCGTTCAAAAATTTGTCTAATCTGTGTCTAATCACAGAACACAAACTGCGTACGCTCTTCTATATCAGCTGCACTACATGGATATGTTTTCTACGTGTATTTACGCTTTGATTTGCAAGCATACACAGTTTGGGTTTAGCAGATACTCTCCAAAATGGCGCAGAAGAGTTTTTAGATTGAACCACTGATAGCAGAGGGAGTATTCAGATGATGTCTTTTATACTTTTCTGGATCTTGACAGTGTTAATTACATGGCAGTCAATGAGACCAGTCACAAGCCTCCAGGTCTTAAACTGTCTTCTGAGGACAAATGTAATTTTTTATGGGGTTGGAACGACATGGGTGTAATAATTAATAATAAAATTCTCGGGTGGAGTATCCATTTAATAGTTTTAAAAAATTTAAAGCAGACAGGGTTAAAGGTGCTCTATGCGATGTTGCATGATTTTAGCTTGATTTCATTTTTATCTCAAACCGTATGCATCACCCATTGATCGTCTTGCTGTCTGCTCTCTGAATAGATTAGGAAAAAACTGGTCTCGAAAGACAACACAGAGGCTGCAATACCGAAACAAACACTATGGGCACAGGATGTGCACCAAAACAATAACAAACTTCGGCCAACCAATCGGCAAGAAGAGGTGGGGTTTAATGCACGCGCATTTTTTCCCAATGTATTCAGAGGGCAGACAGCGAGACTATCAATGGGTGATGCATACGCTTTGAGATAAAAATGAAATCGAGCTAAAATCCTGCAACATCGCATAGAGCACCTTTAATGTTACAGTAATACTCAATACTGATTACTGTCAAAAATCCATCATTTCAATTATTGATTACTTTAAAGCACGGCCACATTAAATGCCGATCACATCACAACAAGAAATAGGGTCTGAAATTTTCACACGTTAAAAAATAAATCCAATCTCCCGTTGTGTCAATCATGTTTATACACTGTCTTAGAAACTTTTGCTCATCATAAAAAAATCAGATCAGGTTTGATTTTCTGCGCTTTCCCATCTGTAGCAAGCATTTAGGAAAGGATGACGCACTCAGTGTGCAGGATTTCAGTGCCTAATGAATTTTCAGGATGACGAATGCGAATTCTTTTTTGTATAAATGTGGACTAAACTCCTGAAACATGAAGCACAGAGCGCATTCCGTTTCAGGAATAACGCAGTTGTCCTTTTTGCAGTGTGTACAGGCCTATATGATCATTAGTGTGGTTAAACAGTCACAGTTTGGTAGGATTGGTCTCATAAATGTAAGACATTCTTGCTGTGGCTTCCTATTCATTCGGTTTCACTAATAATCAACCCATAAGCCCATTTACAGAACATACATTAATGAAGTAAAGGTCATGCCATGGTTCAGTCATTGTATTTAGGGTTTGCAATGGCTGATGTTTTGACTGGCTTAACCCCCCCCCCACCACCTCTGACACTCTTTCAGGCCATGAAAGGGTTTTTGTGTCTGTGTTTAACTGCTCTGGGTTTTCACCGTATTTAGAGACCTTGGTTTCAGCGCTATTCACCAAACTCTCTCAGACGTTTGGTCGTTCTTAGAGATTTTTTTCACACCTTGGTGCAGTGCGCAGACACAAGGTCATTTTCAGTGTAATTTTCTGTTTTCTTTCTTTTTTTCTTTTTTTTTTTCAATGCATCGCTGTGCTTTTCCTCCCAGCGGAGTCAGATGGCGCATTTTTTTTCGTTGCTAAGCTTGCTGTTTGCTAAACCTGTCGCTCATTGCCGCGCGCTAAACTGGCTAAATGCTCATACCAGCTTAAGACACACATGCAGACCAAAGGATCCTGAGAGTATTATCAATATTGCATAACGCTAGCGAGCCACAGCTGGAGCTAAACATCCACTTTCCTGTTGCGCTGTCATGCGTGTGCAGTTGACCAGAGCTCTCTCTCCTGTGTTTGCTCTTTATTGTTTTCAATATCTGCAGCTCAGACGACGTGTCGCCCAATCGGCCGGATTCCTCACATGTCTATTCGTCCCACGCGGAGGAGCGGCCACCCCCTCCGTACCCTTCCTCGTCCTCTCATCCCGGCCCTCACCACTTCTACCCCAAGCCCCCTCCCTGCGCTCGGCCCGTCGCCCCCGGCCCCGAGTCCCAGCCTCCCGCTTCCCCGCCTCCACCCCTGCGCTGGACGGGCTTCGGCCCGCCCCTTCCCCAGCCCCAACCACCACCGTCCTCTTCCTCTTCCTCCTCCTCCTCCTCACTCGATATCAACTCCAACCCCAAGCCTAGCTGCCTGCACTTTCCCAAACACGGCCCTGTGTGTGACGCGCCACATGCCGCTCCGCCTGACGCCACTGCCTCGCCCCTCTACATTAAAACCCCTCTCGTGCTGACCCGCCACGACATGTCCCTCGGAAACCCCCCTAGCCTCCCCTCCTCCGCCCCCCCGCCGTGGGCCGCCTGTCCATGTGCCCGCGAGAGAGGACCCCCCAGGCTGACTAGGTAAATACCACCTGCCTGCGGCCACCCCGCCTTCGCAAAACACACTGTGACGGCCATCAGGGCTCCCCACACTGTCTGAGCGCTCACCTCAGATCACTCCATACTGGCTCCCACTTTTCCATCTTGTTTTTGGAACTTGCTTTGTAATGTTATTGCTTTTTCAGTCCCATCACGCAGATTCCGTAACATTCTCATTGTCCGGGGAAGCCTGAGGTTGCCTAGCAACTGAGGATGTTACTGGCGTTTAGTGAAAGTGGATTCTTCACCTAGAAATCAGTGCTGTCATTGATAGCTGAATCAATTCTTTTGAATCAGTTCTTGCTTTTCATTTTATTTATTTAAACCTTTTTAGTCATTTTCTTGTGTTTTAGTTAATGCTTTTATTTCAGTTATAGCTCTTTTAGTACATCAACTTAAAATAATTAAAATGTTGCTTTGGCAGCTGGCTGAAAAAAAAATCTGTTTGTTTTTTAATATTTTATTTTATTTCATTTAACATTTATTTTGTTTCAATTATTTATTTATTTTTTAGTTTTAACCCTGGTAGAAATAAATACATTGATGGAGCTGCATATGGTGACATGAATGTATTATGCTTATGAATGTACTGATTGTGAGTCAAGAGTTACGTTTGATGTGCATGAATATTTACACATAGACACATCATCATAGGCACTCTACCAACACAAAAACTCCTCCAAACAATAGGAAACAGACTTATTCTGGTCTTTTGAGATAGCTTTGGAAAAAGGAAAATTAAGGATTCCCTCAAAAATGTTTTGCAGTGATATAATTTGATTACCACTCTAAATTGACTAATTTCTTAGAAATTACATTTAATTCAAATGTCTGACAATGTAGAGTGCAGCAGTGATGACATATTTTTGTAGGCCAACTTGTTAGCATCACCCTGCCTCCCTCCCTGGTTTTTCCCTTGGCTTTTGGTTTATTGTAAAATATTAGCTCTGTGATCAACAAAAGACTTATGATTCTCTTTCACTAAGGAGTTTTAAAGGTAAAAAACCTGAATTATACTCTAGCCAATATGGGAACTGTGTTTTGACCTGCAAAAGTGTGTTATCCATGCAACGCTCTATTAGATGAATGTTGAGGAGTGCTTGTATGGTGGTGTATGTCAGTGATCCCTTATGAAAGTTAACTTTCTATAGTTATGAAAATAACGTAACCATGCATTTACTACACTTTTTAGTAGTAAAACTGTGGTTAATGGTCATTACGTTAAAAAAATGATCCTTACAAGGTTACTACAATAATTACATGGTTAATTTATGTAAGGGATTTAAGTAGGAAGATAGAACAGGACGTATCGGTCTTGTTGTTAGTAGCAAAAATGCTTTAGCTTTTCTATACACATCTGTGTCATGTGTTTGCGCACAGTAACAAATGGAGTATACTTGTACACTTATACAAATGACTACACATTTGAACGTTATGCATACACTAAGGATTTGCATCATATTACACTGTAGAAAAAGCCAGCATACTGTATACTGGTTAGGTATGTTTTGACGCATGGCTGCTGGTTTGATCTGGTTTAAGATGGTCATGTGCTGGTCCTGAGCAGGAGCTAGTAGCTTGGACCAGCAAATGACCAGCTAAGAACCAACTTTAACCAGCAGTCCTGCTTCAAAACATACCTAACCAGCATATTCTGGATTTTTTAACAGGGTATACTTAAGGCTTTAGCTGTGAATCATGAAAATATACTCCTCCTTGCTAATCAGAAATAGGTTTTAAAAAGAAAAACATTCTTGTCCTAGAGAGCAGTTATTTGGGCAAACATTTGGATAGTGCAAGTCACTATATTTAGTCTCTGACTTCATTTCCCTGAAGACAAAAACTACATTTTAGATGTATACCCTGCTGAAAAAACAGAATATGCTGGTTAGGTATGTTTTGATGCTGGGATGCTGGTTTATGCTGGTCCTTTGCCAGCACGTGACCAGCTTAGACCAGCATAAACCAGCAAAAGACCAGCATAAACCAGCTTAAACCAGCATCAAAGCATACCTAACCAGCATATTTTCAGCAGGGTATCTATTTTGTTTTACTAAACCTTTAAGGAATACACCAACATATACAAAGTTAAAGGTATGGTCACATTTATTATAGTTCAACAAAATTACTTTTGCACAATTTGTAATTTCATTGGTTTACAGAGCTGGTGCTCATTTACGATATTTATTTCAGTTACGATTTGGTAGTTGCTGACAATAAGGACAACAAGGCAGCTCACTAGATTTTGAAGCACACCAGGGCCACATAAAATGTCACCAAGATTAAAGTCTTCCTTGCTTAATAACCATCTGAATTTGAGAACTCTGAAGCCAGATGCCCTGGCAAATCATCATAACGATGAAACAATTACCAAAATCAAATTATAATTCAGTCGTTTCACAGCAATGTAGGCCATCAATTTAATTGAGGTGGGAATTGTGTATACGAATGCTCTTTTTTTGGACCATCAATCTCTCGGGTTGTTTGAAAGGTTTCAGAAATGTCAGTGGAATTACAGTACGTGAATTCCCATCGCTTGACACCATCGATGCAATAAAGATCCATCCAAGATCTTTATTAGAGAGTTCAGCATCAGTCGAGCCAATATTAGCCGTTTCACTAATGTTGACTGAGGAATGCAATGGCAGGTTCCCCTCCTCATCTACCCTCATGAGCCTTCTTTCAAACGTCGCAGGGAACTGCAGAGATTGAGTCATAGATATGGAGGATTCATTCCAAATGTAGTCACATAGATATTGCAGCATCATTCTCTGCATGTCTGCACGAATATAGATGTAGTGGACTCATGTGTGCACATAGATTTATCTTCCCCAGAGTTTAGCAGAGAGGCGCCTGAATAGAGCTGTCAGAGTGAAAAACAAGCTCCACATGCTCAGTTATATTAAAGATACATGCCGCGTGTGTGTTTGTGTGTGTGTGTTTGCTGGGCAAGGACACTCAATCCCCCCTCTTGCCGACGAGATACACTCGGTGTAAATCCACCTTCGCATGTCTTTGAAAAAAATCACATCACGCCCACATGGAAGCAGATTCTAGTTGCGGATGTTCAAGTGCCAACGAAAATGTCACATCTACTTTGTCACCATTTTGTTTATGTTTTGTTTATGACACTAACGGCACAATGGTCATGGGTTCGATTCCCACATCAGTTATGTCAATAATGTTATGTCAAGGTGCATTCTGACATGATCCAAACCAGCAGGACGTCATTTAGCACTTAAGTGGCTGTTTTTAGTTCTCGATGACGGGGGACGTGAGGGGTCCTTGCACGCTGTTGGTCATTTATGATACAGTGGGTGCAGACTGATGGCAGGCAGTTATGTTTGTCTCTCTCTCTCCAGCACTCTGAAGAGCAAGGAGCTCTCTCCTGTGATTGGCCACAAAGCTGTGCAGGCGTCAGGAGCAACAGTGCCCCCTGTCAGTGGTCAGCAGAGCAACAGCCAGTCTCCCCACTCTGCCGAGCACAGCCCCCACACCTTACACAAAGGTTCGTCCCACTGGGATTCCTCTTTAATTCAATGATAAAATCATCTTTAAATCTGGTGTAATGTCAGCTTTGGGCGATCAGATCACTGTATGCATCTGGTAATAACACATTTCTGATTCTATCAAGTTGATTTTGTGATGACATACATCACTTAAATACATCAGTATTCGCTCTGTGAACTCTGTGTGGATATAGGATGGTTATTCTAGTAAGTAGCATGCTTGTTTTGCTTTGATTAGTATTATGTTGGTATGCAGCTTCAATACAACTTAATTTAAATGAATTCAGATTAATTAGATATGTGTTAGGGGGCATAAATAAAAAAAGAATAAAGATATAACGTCTCAAATAATGAGGAAAAAAGACCCATTAAATAATGAAGTTCTTGAAAAGAAAACCTTATTAGTTTGGAAAGATTGTATGTCTTAGAACAAGAATATTTTAACAAAACTGTTTATTGTTTTCATTAAGTAAAACGATTTAAGATATTAAATCTTGATTTCTGAAAAATGTATCAACATACCAATAATAAATACCTTAATTCAAAGAGAAAACGAGTTATTGTTTTGTAACCCGACATTTTCTTATTGTCTTATACAGAAGAAATAGTTATATAGTATAACTATATAATATTATATAGTTATATAATATTTAATATCTAAAGTCATATTGAAGATTGGTTGATTGATTGATTAAATGCAATGTTTAGGTTGTGGAATATGATTTCATGCAACATCCCCCAAAACTTAATGATATTCATAAAGTAATCATTCATTTAATATTTAAAATATACTTATTTTGAATGGTTTATTTAAAAACATAAAAAATAATAATAATAAATATTGATTCAAATGAGTACACTCACATGCTTTCAATGTGTAATGAAAATATCATTATTTATTACAAAAAATAAGGAAATTTCTATAATGCATTGCACACAGTTTTTACCTTAAAGCCCTTTAAAGCTGCGATCTGATCCCCCAGAATTAATGTTAATACCAGGTGTAAACAGGATCGTATAGTAAATGTTGCTGGAATGCATATTTGATTTTGTCGTATCTCTCTCTCTCTCTCCTTACAGCCTCTAAGAAACTGGCCCCTGTGCCGCCCAAGATTCCCTACGGCCAGTCGGGGGGGATGTCAGACCAATCCACAGGTCAGCCGTCTCCGGTTAGCCTGTCCCCCACTCCCCCAAGTACTCCTTCCCCATACGGTTTGGGCTGTCCCCCAGGACACGTGCCCACCTTTTCCCCTGGCCAGACCCCATTAGGGGGACCCCATACGTTGTCCTCGCCGCCCTCTCTGACTGGTACGCTCACAAAGTCCCGACCCACCCCAAAGCCCAGGCAGAGACCCAGTCTACCCCCTCCCCAGCCACCCACCGTCCCCCCTACAGCCCCCCAGCCCCTGGAGCAGGGTCTACTTGACGGATTGTCCCCCGGGGAGAGCATGTCCACAGGTAAACATGCCTCAGTGGCAACATCACAAGTGGGAGTCCAGCGTCCCTCTCTTAAACTGTCTGTCTCTCCGTCCTACGCAGGCGATGGACTTTAAGGAGCCAGATCCCCTCATTATGAAATGTGAAGACAATTGTCTTAAATATGGAGTGCCCATAGATTCAGTTGCCTTTGAGATGTATAGTATGATAATTATTTTTTGAACCCTTAGGATAATATTTTAGCTCAAAGATTTTAAGATAAAATGGAAACAAAGGGAATTCACTCTAAGCCCAAGAACATACTATATATATTTTACTACAAAGAGAAGTGTGTAATATTTGCGTCACCAATGGGATTGTAAAACGAAATATGACTTTCTATACAAAGTTTCCAAAAATCTTCTGCTCTACCACAAACAGGTAGTCTTCTTCGGCACCAATTTCATGCCGTTACCTCAGCAAGAAGTTGTTGGACTTGCCGGACACCTCAAACAAAACAAGCAAAAGGCGTCACTGAGTTTACATTCTTTATGGTCTAAAAAAAAAAAGAGTAAACATTGGCAAGTACTTGCAGAAAGTCCTTGACTCCAATCAAATCTTCGACTAGCTTTACATTCAACTTTCAGGCATTCAATGTGCTGTCATATTTCCCAAGATTTAGCCGATTTTCAGAGGTCAAATACAGTCATCCAGAATCCAAATGATCAGGAATAACAGGTGAGGGGTGCACTGTTTCTCCAAGCACAAATTCCGTAGGAAACACAAATTGGTTGCTTGGAAAAATTGGAGGAGCTTCCTGAAAATGAACTCCAATTTGATAGGTTAGCTTTACTTTCAACTTTTAGGGGTACAGGTGCAGTCACGTTTATCATTGTTCAGCTGATTTTCACGGGTCCAGTCGTTTCAACAGAAATTCAGTCAATCAGGAATATACAGGTTATCCAGATACAGATTTCAGGTAATAATCGAGTATTTTACCATGCAAAAAATTACACACTTCATCTTTGAAGTTCAGTATGAACCCTATAGTTATTTCATTATATTCTCAGCTTCAGTGTGAGACTGTTTCACTAAAATAAGGTTTTGTGGTCTTTGTATCATTCTAGTGGCCCGCTGTATGGCACTGATTGTATGTTCTCTGGTGTGAGGCGTGTCTGTCAGTCATTCTCCTGAGTACTGATTGATGTATGACTCTTTTATCCCCTGTCATCGTTGTGCACCTTGCAGCTGTGTGAGGCCAGGGACTGAGTGTGGGCTGAGTGTGAGGGGGACATTTAGGGTAAGCCAGAACCTGCTGTGCCCGTGCCATAGCCTCATCTCACACCGTCTGGCCTGGTGCTGTGGCTGAATCTGGGGCCTCTTACCGCAGCCTTGCTCTCTGTCTCATACCGTAACACTTCCTTCTCCGGCTCTGTCATTCTCTCCCAGTCGCGGGGCTGTCCTTGGCTTCTTCATTCTGTCAGTGTAGTCTGTGCATGGTGTGAGACTGGTCTATGCATGGCTTACGGTATTACTTTTCTGAGCAACATCACACATTTGGCAACGTCGTCGCTTATGAAGTCCATCTCAACGCCTCTGGCCCTGACCTCACATCGTGATCCATTCCCCCTCCTAATATCCCCACCACCACATAGGTGGGCCCAGGTAAACCCCAACCAAACTCTCTTTGAGTCGAGTCCATCGCAGGACAACAGTACGACTCTCTGCCCCCACAGTTGTAACTACACCATCTTGCGTCCATCTCATTACACAGGGGAGGTCATCACAATCAGATACAGTCCATAAATCCACATAGTCCACTGACAAGGTTTTTAATGTTACCACATTTTCAAGTTACACCCATCTTGTTGTCTATGTGTGGAGTATTTTGTTCATTGTGGTTAGTGTTGGGGGTAACGCGTTACAAGTAACATTACATTATGTGCGCATATTTCTTGTTGAGCATCAAGTTAAGTAACATTATGTTTTACAAGCTGCGGTACTTTCAAACATGTAACAAGTTTAGTGTTGTTTGGCAAACTTTACATAACATGTAATGGTAACAGCCCATAAGTAACAGCCCAACGTAATGGTTAATGAGCAAAAGTAACACATAACGATAGCAGAGCATAAGAAACACAAGTAACACGTAATGGTAATGGCGCATAAGTAACACATAACGGTAACAGTGCATGTAATGGTAATGGTGCACAAGTAATGCAGCAATAACAGCGCATAAGTAACACATAACTGTAATGGCGCACAAATAATGTGTAACGGTAATGGTGCATAAGTTACTGTAACAGCCTATAAGTAATGCGTTATGGTAATGACACATAAGTAACTTAACAGCACATAAGTAACACTTAACGGTAATGGCGCACAAGTAACATGTAACGATAATGGCACAAAAGTAATAAGTAATGATATTTTTTTTTTTGAAATTGTTCAATTACAAGAAACATAACAAAAAGTCTCTTCACATGGTTCAATGCTGTTGCTGATAAAAAGCATATTAAAGCCACCTTAACATCTGTAACAAGCACGTTACAAACAGACATGTGTTTAATGGTTCCAGAATTTGTAACTCCTGTATAAAAACACTTACGCAATCTTTGTGTGACATTTTACAGAAATGTGGTTTCATGCTATATTTGTCGGGGACAATTAGTTTTACACAGTAAAATAACCTACAAATCGAACAGGGAACCACCATTCTAGAAGGCAAAAACCCTTGGCTAATTGATGCCGGAACCAAATAACATAAAAACATCAGGTTGCTTTCCATAAAAGGTAACAATGTAATCGAAATGTCTACTTTTTTAGAAGCATCGTACATGTAACGCGTTACTATTTAAAGTAACATTCCCCAGCACTGATTGTGGTGAACTGTTGATTCTATTGTTGTTACTTTCTGAAAAACTGCAATAAGCTTTATTTATTTATATTTTATATGAGCATAGCAGAGATTTTGCACTGAGGCAGGACAGGTTTAATTTCAAATGAAACGGATATTTCACCTTCCTCCCCAATGGCTCAGTGTAACAGAATCCCTGTGCAGAATGCCAGGAAACAGTCTGATGTGCCCCTCTCCTGCTGCAACACACATTCAACACCCTTCGCTGACTGCGCCTCTAACAGTGTTCTGGGAACTGAATTTGCTTTTTACTCTCTCTCTCCTTGTGTCGTTTTTCAACATCCTCATCATGGCCATTTCCATAATTTCTCTGTACTGTAAACATGTCTTGTCGCTTCACTTTCGCGGCCATCGCTCTCATTTGCATGATCCTATAGTAGATTTCTTCAGTTTGGAAATTCCCTCCATCAACGTCAATCTGGACAGCCTGTTGGACGAGTTCAGGGTGGTCCCGTGTCGGAGCTCCTTTGCTGCGGTCAGCTCTCCGGAGGGGGAGTCCGTGTCCGAGGAGGAGGGCCAAAGCACCACGCTATGACCCCTGAGCCCACCCAGCAGCATGCCAGCTTCGCCCAGAACCCATCCACTCATGCTGAGGCCCAACTCCAACCCCACCTTGGCCAAACCCTCAGTCATGGATACTACACGAGAGAATCGATAAGACGCCAACCACACAACAGGTGCCATAAAAAAAGCAACAGAATGGATTTCGTTCAAATTGCCACTGGAGGAACCTGGAGTTTTGTGTTCCGATTGCTGTTTCTCTCTGAACGATTCTGTCTGTTTCATTTTGTTATCGTGTTGTTGGTTTCATTTGATTGGGATGTTTTTATTTTTGCCTTATCAGAGCTGCAATTACAATACAATGCACATAGGGAGCGGCCTGCTGACTTTAAAGGAACCTCGTACACTTTGTCTTGCTGGAGGCTTTGAACTGAGACGCACCCTCATGGTATGAGAGTAGGCTGTCTTTGTTTCCCTACAGGGTCCATGCTATGCTCTTTATAGATGACTTGGTGGCATATAGCATGTTTAAGTCTAGTTTTGCAATGCTGAGGTATTCTTTCTTTCTTTTTTTTCCTCAATCTCTTGATCCTACGCTAATCACTGCTTTAGCAATCTAATTCAGTTGACCTTTCGCTAAGTCCCACCTTAAAGTGCTACTGACCAGTTTGGCCTTAGCAACTGTTGCTGCCCATTGCATTACCAGGGAAGTGCTCGTTTCTAAAAGAGATCTATAGCTCAAACAGTAAAGCACAACTCTAGCAATGCCAAGGTCATGAGTTAAATTCCCAAGGAGAGCAAGAATTGATCAAATCTATATATGTAACCTCCCAACAGTTACATATTTGGTTAAATTTCATTTGCAACACCAGGTGACCAAAATGTAAATGTCAATTTAATGTCTAATGTCAATGTTAATTTGATTTCCAAACCCGTTGTCAGCTGACATTGATATTTGTTGTTTTTAGGTTGTCTGACCCAATGTTAAGACAATGCCAAACTGACTTGATGTCAACCTGATTTTAATCTTATGAGGTGAATTGAAAACAGTGTCCTGAACATGGAGAATGGTAAACTGACGTGTCCAATTCATTCCTGCTGTGAATTTAGTCAAGTTTGCAGCAACAGAAACTGAGGGGGCGGGGCTTAGCAGGGAGTCAATCAATTTGCTGTAACATTTTGAGTAATATGCGCATTTATCTGTGGCAGAACGTTATCAGAACTTTCTAAAACGGACAAAATACGGTAACACGGTTTCAGCTGCGGCAGTAGAGTGTATTTTCTTAAAGAGCCAATACAATAATGCAGTACACGGAAGCAAGGTAGGAAATCCAGGGTTCCCACAGTCATCAGGGAATTTAATAGTGTTATGGAAAATTTTAAAATCCCTCTAACGAATCAAGGAATTTTCTATAGTCTGTATGTTTTCTGTTCTGAAGTGTTCCTTTTTTTGTGAGAGTTTGCGATTTTTGAAAGTCCTTATCCTTGAAATCTGTTCTTTGAAATTCATCGGTCAGAAGGTTTGGGAACCCTGGAAATCTCAATTCCTTGCCCTTTACCTGCAAAACAGAAACATTGCTTGTGCTAAAACGGTTAACTGCAAACAATTTCCTGCAAAGGTTTCGTGAAACACTTTTGGCAGCCACTTTTTCTGTTCAATGCACTGCCTTGCATTTTCTGTTGTCTTTCTGCACTCATACGCCCTCCAAAGTGCTTCAAACGCAGTGCCACACTTTCCCTTCTGTATATACCAATACTGTACATAAAGATGTGTAGATAAGTGTCAACGAGAGGACAAATGTAAAGGCAAATATGAATTATATATTCATAAATGTGACATGCCATATTTATCTTGTATAGAAATGATGTTCTAAGTATTATTTTGTCCCTGAACACTTTTTGTCAGGTTCACATAGCAAGTGAGTTTTTTGCACTTTTGTAAGCCATGAACTAGATGTAGAAATATGAATGCAGACGTGGCAGAAGTTTAGGTAGAGTTACTCCCGAGAGAGATTTTATCCCTAAACCGTCCTCATCAATAACAGCCTTAATCAACAGCATAAGTCAACCGTATAGCTACTTACAGTACTATTATTAGACAATTGTATAACATCGGTTCAGTCTTACTCTATAAATACAGTATTACTGTATAAATACCGGTAAATTATATAAATGAAAATACAATGGCCCTAAAAAGCTGTGATGTATGGAATCTGCAAAATAGTGATATTAGATATAGAACTAAGTAACAAGTGATTTCGTCCGATTACTTTTACTGTCAACTACTGGTTGTACGAGATTATTTCCTCACCGATGTCATTCATCACATGAACTAACTAGTGTCTGCATACTTTTTAGGGCCGCTGTATAGCCAGCAAGATCTCACGGCAATTCGTGCATATTTTACAAGGTGGCTAATTCGTACGACGTCACTCATGCGATTTTATTTGGCTAAATCTTTTATTTTACGAGTTACCAATTCGCATGAATTCGTACAAATGACCTACCGATAACCCCGCCCCAAAACCCACCTAAAAGAGTGAAGTCGTACGAACTAGGGTGAATTAGCCACCTCGTAAGATGCATACAAATTGATCTTGAGACTGTGTTGTTATAGCATATCACTCCATAAAATCAATGGAAAATAGATTTTGTAACTTGGCAGGGATCATTTCGTAATATCACCTCAAAGATATCAGGCCCTAAAGATCCTTCAAAGTCTCATTGCTTTTCCCCAGACACATAATCTGATGCCACACTGAGATGGCACATTCGTTTTGTTTCATGGGTATACAGCACTGCGAGACTACCGGATGCTGCGATTTCTCTTGTCTGAAAAAGCACAGGAGTTTATTAAGGACAACCAAACATTAGCTCACTTCTGTCCCGTGGAAGGAATGGGCACAGCGAACCGTCTCCGTTCTCAAACGAAGGACTCTACTTCCAACGATGGATAGCCATGGCTTGTATTTCTCTCTTTGAATAAGCATTAGTGTACGTCAGGGACAAAAGGACTTTTTTGTTTTTTTGCTGAAATCTGTGATATGCCTCAGTGTGTGTTCTTGATGAAATATAGTCTAATGATTATTGGTGACTGAGTTATAGTTGTAGTGATTACACAATGATAATTGCAAGTGCCCTCACATTCAGTATTTATAACCTGAAGCTATCGGCGAGTTTCGTGCGTACGTGAGGTTCTGTCTGTGCCGTTTCCCGCGGTGTTCTGTGAGGAGGCAGTCGTGTCTGTTCGAGTGTGCTGACTGAATGTGATTTCGCCTTTACTTGGAAGTGCACTAGAGTAAAGGCCTTATAGCAGCTGCAATAGACGCATGGTTTATTTTCTTTATGCTCATCTCTCTCTCTGTTAGCGCTCATTATGAATGCTTATGTTGTTTGTAATGAAGAAGCGGGAGGGTTTTATACAGTATGTACATGCTTCTCATTCCAGTTCAATACTGCATCTGTTGCACATGCTTTTTTAGATGAAAAGGCACAGGTTTATGTTATCTTAATGCGATTTGTGAATCAGATTTGCATATTAATTGACAAGTGACGATGTTTAGCATTTATATCCAGTATGAAGAAATTATTCCAAACAGAATGGGTGTAAATGCCATAATGGAGCTTTTTAAACCTGATGAATTGTACATATGTAATTTTCAATGATGATTTGACCCACACACTGAATCTGCGCAGGTCACGCTTCACCCCAAAATCAGAAGAAACAATCGAGAAATTATGTTAAGCTGCGATCAGTTCAAATGATTTAATCAAAGGATTTTCATGAAGATTAAGCACAATATCATTCCCAAATGTCATTAATAGAATTTAAATAATGTGTAATATATTTCAATTGTGCTTGTTCTATCATGATGCGCTGTATGTAAAAAACGAAATATTTGTATAACGGTAATTTTTAATGTAATTCCAAAATGCGCTAAAAAAAAATCTTGATAGTCATGAATATTGTAATTTAATGTGTTTTTGTTTTTCGATTTTGGAGTGAAATGCCCTGACCTGGACCTGTTGTTGCGATGCTTTCCATTGCATTTTATCAGTACAGAATTTACTTAAGGAGCATTATCAAACAAGTCCAAATTTATATGAAACCAACATGTAAAGGGCAGAAATCTACAAAGATATCTGCAGGCACAGATTCCACGCAGCCCTACTAATGAGATTTAATTTCTGAATTTCTCTTATTACTTGCTTGAATCAAGACAACGATGCAATTACAGTGCAATTATAGTACAAATGTTCTTTTCAAAATGGGATTTGTTAAATAAAACAGTCATCTAATGCACCTATTACAAAGACATAATTTGTACCGATACATTTATTTCTTGATTTATCTGACATTTTCAGCATGAAATGATATGTTGAGAAGAAGCCACAAAGTAATAGCAGTGACAAACTCACTCTTTATCAGTCATCCGTTTTGAACATTTAGGTTACTATATCACCCATTTACACCATCCTTTGAAAACCAGCAATTTGGAGCGACAGAGCATGCGTTTAATTATTCCCTTTAGAAAATCACATGTGTGTTCATTAAAACATTGCCAGATGATAAAGGGAGTCGACGATGAGCCAGGGATGTGTGAACAGGTGATTCAAAGGTGATAAGTTGATCAGTGCACATTGTCCAACAATGTACAGCCCTCTTCACCCCCCCGCTTATCGAACTAATGTACAAATCTGCCTGTAAATCACCCTCCTCAGCTTAGCATATCAGTGGAAGAACACAGTCTGTACTGTGAAGCCTGCCGCAGTCCTTATCAGAATGTCAGAAATACATAGATATATATTAAACTCTACATTTGTAATACTTTTGGTCTAAGTGCTTTTGTTTTCTTGTGTATTGTTCACCTCGAACTGCTGTAATAAGAATGTCTGTATCCTGAAATGATGGAAGGGGAGACAGGATATCGATCGTCAGTTATGTTTTTAGGGAAAAAAATAGATGTTTGAAACTGAAGAGTCTGGTGATGATCTCAATATAAACTCATATGTTGACTAAAGGAAGATTATCCACAGTCATTTGATATTTTATGTCAGGAAACTGTATACGTAAAAGTCAGATATTATAATATGAACCTCCAAAACCAAATGATCTGGGCTACGTAATTCATATTTATTTTATAGCTCTTAATGTGCGGTCACTTTTGTGTGAAATTTAGAAAGCAAAAATATAGAAGTAGCTTTTAACTAAGCAGTTATCTGTTGGTCAGTGCTATGAATCAGCACAATCAACTTCAAACCCTTGTGAAATATATAAAACGTCATGTAAATTCATATGGACCCCTTTCACATTTCTAGTTGTGTTAACTTTTACACCAGTGAACCAAAGCTACAATAATGTATATATATATATATATATATATATATATATTTTTTTTAATACTGTCAAATGATTAATCACACCCAAAATATTTATATAAAAATATGTATATAGATGTAAATACTGTATTTTCAAAATATATGCTGTATGTGTCTGTATTTACATATACATAATAAATAAACAGTACACATATTATGTAAGAAAACTTTTATTTTGGATGCGATTAATCGTGATTAATCATTTGATGTCTTTTTTTTTGCTTTTTTTTTGCTTTTCCATTTGCTCCAATATCTTAAAAATTATAAAACAATAGAGAAATTGTCAAG
>JAUMHR010000045.1:4745758-4764022 GCA_032361145.1 Enteromius fasciolatus
AGTTGCTTAAATATCTTAATTTAGATAATGCCTAGTCCTGGCTTAAGCTAAGCCCTGTTTGTGAAACCGGGCCTATATGTTATATAATTAATTCAAGTCTTTGTCTTTAAAATATAATCAATCAAATCGTACTGACAAGCATTTATGGTAAAATGTCATGTGTATATTTGTAATTAATGATAAGGTTTCAATTTATAATAAAGTCCACTTAAATGACTTTTTATTTAATTAATATGCTTGTATTTGCAAGTGTTTTTTATATCTTTAAGATTCATTAGGATAGACCCTAATGCATTGCATTACTCATTTAGATAGTCTGACTTGCCCAATCCATGTGTGAAAAGATTTTTACACAGAACACAAAATATGTGCTGAAACAACCCAAATATTAAGGTAGTATGCTACTATTCTAACAAGTTAAATCCTTCCCACTTTTCCTGTATGAAGTCCATTTCCAGTTCCTGTATTTAAGTTTAGAAATGCTCACTGGACAAAACAGTCCCTCGTTGTTCAGTTCTAAAAATAAAAACCTCTCTATGTGGTGCTATAAGAGCATTCACTTTCATTATCGAGATGTATGTTGTTCTCATCTGTGCGTGAAGGTCTAGCTGGTGGGTGTCCTCTGGGCCGAGGCGTAGTGTTTGTGCTGGAGGAAGCGCCACGTGCAGACGCCACAGAGCTCCCATTGATCGGCCCTCATCAGAGCTAGGCTTCTGCGGGGGGTGCGCGTGTGTGAAGTCAACACATTCCCAGGATTCCTCCACTTCCCCCTGCAGGAGAGATGTCACTGGCCCACAGAGCACCAATCACTCGCTTTGTTCGCTTGCCCATCTCTTCTCCCTCAGGACCCCCGGCTCCTTCTCTGCCCCTCTCGCTGCCAAGTCGCCGCGCTATTTGCTGTTACTGCAAATATCTTGACCGCTCGATGTTTATTCGGTCCACCCCAAGGATGTCCTCAATGAATAGTTTCCCGTATTCTCATAATGCGTATGGTTGGATGTACGTTTTAAAATTACTTGGACCAGAAACATTAATAGTGATTATAGCATTTAGGTGCCAGGAAACTGTAACTGTCTGTTGTCAGCACCAACCTCAACCTTAGAGTGAACTGGGCGAGCAACAATAGTCAGGGGCGTGTACTGTTTGACATGGCAAAATATATAGCTTTGCTCATGAATATTAACTATGTGTCATTTGCCTTCTGATTTGTTGTGGCTATATTTACTTACTTTCCTTGCTGTTGATTGTTCAGCTGCAAATCACTGCAAATACGTATTATTAGACCAAACATCTGGAACATTGGTTGAAAACCAAAGGCTTCTGCTTGGCCTCGAAATGGTCAGTCCATGCCAAGGGATCAAGGTTTGGCTGGTTAGCATTTCATTAGCTGGACGAGTGTTGTCTCCTGGTTTAATTTCAAAAATATTTTAAAAATATCTTATTTTGTGGAAATGACATTTCTGAAGGTTCCTGCACCAGACTACGGAAGTCACGTTTCATTGATTTAAATGAGAATGAGAAGCTTTCTGTAGTTTTTTTCTTTATGGTCTAAGACCCGTCTGTGAAACTGGAGTTTTAAGTAATTTTACAGAAATGCCTTAGAAGCATTGGTGTGCATCTTAATCTATTTGAAATACTTAAACTATGAATCTCACAAGTCAAATAATTCAAGATCTGAAATGTTCTTATTTTCTAAAAAATGGTTTAAATGTACAACACCGACGGCAACAAACACAGGATACGAGATGATAAGAAAATGCGTTCAATGCGTTCACTTTTTATCATGATTATCCCTAAAAGTTTAAACAAAGAAGTGCTGCATATATAAACTCTTTTTTTTTAGTAGGCGCTATTCTGAGATACATGAAAAATGTCAACATAAGCTTCAAGTTCATCCTTTATGATGCACTTTTTAAAGTGTCAAAGTTGTGGTGAAATGGATTTTCAATGGAGGTACTGAATCTCTCAAGTTACACAATATATAAATGAACTGAAATGTACTTTAAAGTATGTTGACTGTTCAGCTGGAAAAACACTGTAGATATGTATTTGTCAGTTTCCCTAGTAAACCGATTTCACTACACTCTAAAAAGTCTTTGGGTTAAATACAAATAAGTGCTGGTAAAAATATGGACAAACCCAGCGATTGGGTTGTTTTCAACCAACAGTTAGTTTAAAACCCAACCGCTGGGTCAAAACAATCCAATCGCTGAGTTTATCCATATTTTCCCCAGTGCTGGGTTGTATGTAACCCAACATTTTTTAGTGAACCAAAAATTGGTTCACTAGGAAAACATTGTGGAAAACAGTGGTTGTACAGTACAACCAGTTGGCAAAAGCTTTCTGCTTGGTCTTAAAGTTGTCAGTTTATGCCAAAAAAAGTCAAAATGTCATGTCAAAAATGTTATAAATACTCCCTTTTTCTGTCATTGTCCAAAAAGACATGTGAATCAAGTTAATAGTGAACGGAATAGAGTCCAAGTGAACAGACAAGTTTGGGGAAGGTCGTTCTGCAAGACACAGCAACTTTATCATTTTGACTGGGGCATGGATCCTCTTCCTCAGTTTATATATAAGTCTACATAAACAGCTAAACAGTAGCAATGTGGCATAAAGGTCAGAGTCTACTTCCAGAGGGAAAATCTTATCCATAAACCCCAAACATGCTGCACAATGCGGTCGGGATGCACTTGGACAGAACGTCGCCAGCGAGACACTTAAAGCGGTGGTGCAAATGGACAACCATGCTTCTTTTCCTTTCTTTTCCCTTTCACCTCGTAGGAGCTGGGAGCGAGGGTTTGCTGCGCCGCAGCGTTGTCATAGGAACACTGTTTGCATTTCCCAGTGAGCGATTCCAGAGCCGCTGCCGTTGGACTGGAATTCAGACTCTCCATTGAGCGCAGATCAGCCTGCAAAAGCAATTGTCTATTTGTGGCCACTCACTGAGAGCCATTATGGGTGTGTTTCTGTCAAAAGTAAAGCAGAATGATATGGAGCAAAGGAAAGTTTTCAAAGACGAGAACCAAAATATTTTTTTCCGACAACTTTTTTTAAATGGCATACTCTCATAGATGATCTGAAAGTGAGCCACGAGCATCAGGAATGCTCAGATTCATAGTCCACATGGCCCGCTCCTCCATTTTGTGTGGCATCACAGGGCTCTATTGAAGCCGTCTCGCTCTCTCAGACCGGCCCGGCGCACACACAAAGAGCCCTTTCACTCTGACCTTGACTGAGCGCCTCCCTGGGCACCGCAGCAACCCGTGGAGAGGAATCCGCTCCAGTCTGTTTCCAGTGAATGATAACTCTCCTGTATGGCTGGAAAACCAGAAGTAATGCATTTCATATGGAGCTGGACCAATAGACTAACCACCAACACCAGCGTGAAAGCCAGATATTTCTCGGAGGGAGTCCAGACGGAAGTGAATCCGCACACAATGCTCGATGGATAAGGCTTGTTATGCATCATGTTCTTGATTTAATAATAATAGGGGAAGAGGAGGTTGGTTGGTTAGTTAATCACAAACACGAGGCCGCTACAATGATGGAGGCGTTTTGTTAGAGAAGGGAGTATTCATAAAATCCTCAAAAATGTTCGACCATTTACTGCTGCCGAAAATAATTTTTTTTATTAAATATTTAGTACTACCCTTAATGGAAAATTTACCCGAACTGTGACGATGCATTTTTAGGGTTCTTAACATCATGAACTATAAAAAAAGCATATAATACATAATATTTTTAATAACACCTTAGAAACAAATAGGGACACAAAAATTGCAGGTTCCGTTCACCACTATGAAAGCTTACCCAACTATGACAATAAAATGGGTCTATTAGCAGGATTTTCTGGGAAACTTGAACATATCTTATGTAGCTTCTAAAGGGTAGTACTAAATTCAAATAATAAAATAATAATACTTTAAATAAATGGTTTCCCAGATCATTCTGTTCAAAAGTTTTCACCCCCCACTCTAAGTGCACCGTTTACTTCTTGCATAAGTGTTTATTTGTAGCTTATGGAATGGTTGTGTATGAGGCCCTTAGTTGTTCTCAATGTGAAAAAAAAAATGGATCTCAAAATCATAGTCATTGTTAAAAATGGGTGCTGGAAAACCAAAGAACTGGGACCGGAAGGATAGTGGGCAAAAATACTTTTGAAACTAAGACCTCAAATCATCAATCATCACTTTTACTCATCAATTCATCATCTAAATGTTTTTGGACTCTAAATGTGTACAATGGAAAACTCTGGTTTCATAGAAAAAGTATTGGAACAAAATATAACTGCACATTGCTAACCGTTATTAAAGTTTCTTATCTGTAAAATCTGTAAGATGTTGTTCCTGTTTCTGTAGAAAATATATATTTTGAAAAATGTCAGTTCTGCCTGTGTTTTATCAGTAAATTTTCTTTTTTGTGACCTCTTCCTTTAAGCAAGTACCATATTGCTTGTGTTACGGACATTAACGCTACCATAAACTGAGAGGTGTGATATTGCTGATCTGCCTTAAAATGTTCACCTGGTGGATGATAATAATAGTGAGAAAAACACCTCACAGTTACACTGACTAGTGACGCAAGTCATATCTAGACACCGGAATATTATTCATACTTGGGGATAAGCTCCCGTGTATTAAACCACACTAAACAGTGACTATATAGATGTAATAACATTTTTTAAGGCACAGTTCATCGATTAAGTATTTCACAATAGATGGCAGAATACTACACCATGACCTAATTTACAACAACAACAAAAAACAAAGAGGCACATGAGTTGATTCCAAAGAGAAAAACTAGTTTTAATCCTTGGAAAGACACATTTGCAATTGAACAGCCTGAAGACAAAACACAGGCAGGAATTGCACTTCAAATTTTCTTAAAAAATTAAAATTAAAAAGCAGGCTTTTATCATCAATATATTTCTGTCATAGAAACAACTGCAAAACTGTACATCAAGCTTTTTACAAAGCATTTGGGACTTCCGTTTTAGAATGTTCTTTTCACATTTTTACACATTCATCAGCCAGATCTGCTACATTGTGACCGCAAGAAGAAAAAAAACAAACAGGAATATCAGTCTTAAGACATTTCAGGAGAAAATCGGCATTGGCTTAGTTACATCAAGTCCAACTTGGGTTGACTTTGCAGGATTTTTTAAGGGCGCGAGTCGTGTCTCAGGCAATGCTGGGACAGCAGGTTTCTGCATCAGTATTGCAGTCTATACGATTTAAACCCAATCTCTCTCTCTGCAGACACAAACAGAGACAGACAGCTGCTCGCAGGGTCACAGTTCCTCGCGACGGGGCGGACCGTGTGGTTTCCTGGAAAGAATTCAGTCTGTGTCCAAATGACATGGGTTGGTCCCTTGCTGCTGTGCGTCCTGATACACCCTGAGGAAGTCCTTGTACCGTGGAGCGCAGCTGAGCCAGGCCTCTCCGAATCGCACAGTCCCAGTGAAGAGGAACTCACCCTCCCCTGGTTTAACCCTGCACTGCCTGGGCATCTTCACAAAGCCTGTCCAGCGCTTAGCCCGGCCGCCCCCTGACACAAACACTTGTGTCTTCTGTCTGTAAAGGCGACTCAGGGACACGGTGACAGAAGTCTGGTCCTCCTCCTCCGCCACACCAAGAATATTGCCCCGCGCCACTGTAGAGGGAGAAAACAATGTTAAAAAAAACAGTTTTTTTTTTTCCTCTCCATACTGACCGTTTTATGGGATGTGCTTGGTCAAACAATCCTCAAGGAATGTATACAGCATTCCCATTTTAATGTGTTGCACAAGATTTTAATGATAATTTCTCAACACAATTTAGAAGGAAGCTTTATTTTAAGGACTGGTTATCACAATAAGCACGTATGAATGGCTTATCCTGCATAACCATATTTTAAAATCCCTAATCCTATCCCACACCCAAACTTAACTACCTTACCATTATTAAGCTGCAAATTAGGGCCCAGTTTCATAGAGAGAAGTTCAATTAGGACATTTAAGTCATTTTTAGATGCGCGCTTTTGAAAAAAGGCATTGCTGGTGTGCATTTTAAGACAAAATATGGACCCTGACATGTCTTAAGATCAGTCAGTGCAAGTTTCTTACAGTTTAAACAGCTCAGATTTACATTTTCGTCCAGGACTAGGCTTAAGCCTTTTCTGTGAAACCCGGAGTAGGAGTTCGAGAAAGAAGTTGTAGTTAATAGTGAGAACTGATAGCGGGGACCCCTTTCAAAGTGTGGCCATGTTTTCTTATGGTAAATTCTTCATTCAAATATTGAAAACAAACTATATCTTTAAAAACATGTAACCAATAGCACCATGTCCCTATAGGAAAGTAATTAATTAATGGTTAATTTGTTCACAATTAAGCATTAGTTGAGCAAAAACAAACTACTAATTAATGATTAACCTAACATTTTAATCATTAATTACTAGTGTGTTTTTGCTCAACTAATGCTTAATTGTGATCAAATTAACCATTAATTAATGCTTAACTAATGCATTATTTTGGACCCCTATTCTGAAGTGTTACCAAAAAAATCACTACCATTCATTAGAAACATTGTAAGGTTTGGATAAATAATACATAATTTCTAAAAGAACTCTTTTCAGTGACATACTATACTGGAGTGCTGATATGATGTGGATAGATTTCTTATTAGCAAATGTTATTAATTAACAACATGAGTCGAGTTTGTAAGTTACCTTTGAAATTGGCTTGAGAAAGCCTGGTCTAATCTAAAATAGCTAAGATGGATTTTGATGGGGTCAAATATTGGCCTATCAACTGGCTGCTGTGCCTGTGGTCCATTCATCGGTCTTTAATATTCCTACGAACCAAATCCTGCTGGAATTTCAGTTTATTATATAGGACCTTATTTGATTCTTTGAAGAATCTTATTTGATCCCATCAAAGTATTCATGTAACTCATAAAGTTGCCGGATGGGAGGGGTGCTTTCAAACTGGTTCCAAATCATAACAGCAATTCAATCAATTTATTTGAAACTGCTAATTAATAAAAACACTTAAAGATGTGACTTACCAAAATCACTGGTGCAGACGGCCAGCAGGACCTCCGTATCTGTGCAGGGTTGGCAGGGTGCTGCGGAGGAAAAAAAAAGAACCACAAAATCAGACCAAACACAGCAAACGCTTGATGGTAAAGCAACAGTAGGAACATTAGCACGTAAATGACGTAGCATGTTGTTTTTCAAAGACAAAAAACAGCACATCGATCCATCTACACCCGCCACGTGGACTTTCAAAGACATAATTAATTTCTGCTGCAGATGGTTATTTATTGAGCGTGAAGAAGCCAAGTTTATTGTCACGGTTTGTCGGCTTCTAACCAAACAGAGATGCGGGGTGGCCTGCGAGAAAAAGCCCCCCTTTATACAACCCCCCCACCCAAAAAAAAAAACACATCTGTAGTTGGTGGAGAGGAGGGAAACATCTCAACCCTTCCCCCTCAACAAAAACACTGACAAACACACACCCCAACGCAAATGAGATCCAGCTGAGATGAACTCCAATAAGACTGCAAGGATTGGTAGCTCTGGGTCCCAAACAACCAAAAAAAAAAAAGCGGAGCCCACATTCCACCTGTGCCAACAACCGAGATTGATTCGAACACTTACTATTTCGCATCACATGACAAGAGACAAACACGCCTTTGCTTTCAGGTGGCCGCAGGGTCCTGCGACTGCTGCAAGGCAATCAGAGTAACCTAAACACTGGCAGCACTGTGTCGGCTTTGATCAGCGCGTTCCTCTATCCAAATAAATCAGGCCACAGTCTCGTGGCTCTGGGGTCATTACAGCCCCCCACGTGCAGATATAATCCAGCACATTTGTCTGGAGGGTCTCAAACCTCTCAGGCTTGCAGGGGCTGAGTGAGCGACTGGTTGATTCTGGTGGCTGGGTGGAGGGGTATTTTATGGGTTCATGGGGAGTGGGTCAGGGCAGGTGTGTCTGACAGGCAAAAGTTTAGCTTTCTATTAGTGCAAATGGATTGAAGGGCTTTAAAGTTTTCCAAAACCGTAACAACTGCAGTAAATGCGAGAGTTGGCTGGACGTCCAAAACTCAATGCCACAAGGCTGAAGTGTTATGGGTGGGGGCAAGGAATTGCTATGTGGTTGCTTAAGTATTTTGGTTTTTAGTGCACTGTGATGCAATTGTCAAAGCATATTCTGGTCCATAGCTCTACAGTACAACAAAATTGTGGTAAAGTGAGCGAGTCGTATGGTGCCTGACTCTCAAGTCTACACTGGAAGCAATGAAAAGGAGGGAAAAATCATGTTTTTTCCTTGTGCATTAGAATTAATCAGACTGCAATTTAACGAACACAGTAAATAATGCTAATATACAGGGTTGAGTTATCCTTTTTTGCAAATATACACTTTAAGTGTCCATGTATTGTGAAAAATGTCGTTTATTTCTGTGATGGCACCCTGAACTTTCAGCCTCATCGCTTCAGCATCACACGATCCTTCAGAAATCATTCTAATATGCTGATTTGCTGCACAGAAATAATTGTTACGCTTTGTTTTAATGTGGTTGTAACAGTGTAATTAGGCAGAAATACAGTATTATTCTGTCTGTACAGGACGTACAGCAACAATAGTTTGTAATGTACCATATAATATATACTGAACATAAATCTCAGAACATAAAGAAAATAACTATGAATTTTGCCTCAAACTCATAATTCGCTGCTTATTAATAGTTAGTAAGGTAACTGTTAAGTTTAAGTCAGGTATTGTGTAGAGTTAGGGATGTAGAATATGTGTTTTATAAGTACTAATAAACAGACACTAATAAGCAACCAGCTAATTATGAGAACTGGTCCCTATACCAAAGTGTTACTGTATGGTAAATACATTAAAGATGTGTAATAAGGACACTGTAAATAATGTGTTTCTCATTTTATCTTTATGAATTTATGTTTTTCTTGGGTGAAAAGAAAGTTTGAAAGAGTCGAGTTTCTTCTTTGATGAATACACTTTTGAACAATTTAAGGCGTTCAAATGCTGACTAATGTAGATTGACTAGTATCACTGTAGATTCGTCGTGAAAAGTGGGAAAAATAACATCTGCATCTGTTGAGGAAACTGTGGGTGGAGGACAGCGGACCAGAGGTCAGCCGTGTTGCAAGACAAGAAACATCGCACTATCAACGGGGCCAGAGGTCATCCAGGAATCAGCTTCGCAACAGCTGGCGAACGCCAAAGCTTCAAAGCGGGTGATCGTTCAGAAGGCTCGGCCTGGCAGAGGTCTGACGTGAAGCGTTAACTGCTGCCACATCCTGAACGCTAAAGACACGCTAGAAGCGCAGATGGGTTTCGTCAAAAGCTTTGCGGCGGATCACATGCAAAAATTGAAAAGGAACCGCAGGAATGGACTGGCATCTGAGTCAGCAGCCCTCGCTGCCCCGAATTAATGCAACGCTGCTGGGATCGCAACCACTTCACACACTGGCAGGGCAAAGGGGGAAGATAGTGTCCCAGCTACATCTGGTCCCTCTGCATTCCACGCTAATGGAGAAAAGATTCATATGCCACTTCGCCTGCATCCCAACCACTTCAGAGCGGCGGAACGAAAAGTAATGAAGGAAAAAGTGAGGGAGGGGGAAGCCAGAGAGACGAGAGGAGAGGAAGGGAGTAGGGAAAAAAGATGGCGATATATGTCCTCCCAACAGCTGTTATAAGACACATTCCGCTGTGATGGAAAGCAACTTAATTCCAGCACAGTAGGTCAACAATCATGAGGTGAACGTGACTTGGAAAAAGGAAAACGGGGTCACCTTACAGATCTGCGCGCTCAGATCGCTGAAATCATAAACAACAAACACACAAACTCTCCTGAGGACATATTGGTAATGTGACATCGTCCTTTTAATGTTTCTCTGCCCTTTAATGTATCCATGCCTGCAAAACACAGCTGTTTATCAGAGCCAGATTTACATGGCAGTTATGAATTCAAGCTCCCTTGAGGGGGGTGGGGAAACACACCGAACAATACTTTTGCTTTTTTTGGTAGAGGAAAAACAGACTTGTTATATGATGCATCTATACAGCTTCGGGCCATAAAGCTCTTCGGTTTTGGCAGGTGCACTGCTTGAAATGTAATTTCGGAAAAGCCGGTGTAAACCGCTTGGGACGTCCCGTTGTGAGACTTGTGCCACACGTTCTGGAAAACACAGGCGGTATTTAATGCACGAAAAACAAGGTTCAAATCAGTATCGCTTTCCAGAGCAAATACGAGCACACATCCACCATCTCAGCATCACAGAGGGGAGGATGTTTCCTGAGGTAAAGATATCATCTGTTGCTGGGCATGAAAACATTGGCTTCGGATCGCATACTTTTTAAAATAAACAAACCCTCTGTATTGCATGCATTAGTAACCGTGTACCCAAAAACCCTGGAGTCACAGAAATGTAATAATGCTTTTTGCTGAACAAAGCAATTGCCGGAATTTAATAGAAAGGGTGTGTACTCCTAAAAAGTAAAACTTTTATTTTTTGTGATATTAAGTTGTTGTTTTTTTTTTTTTTTTTTTTTAGAAATTTAGAAGTTAACACTTATTTAGCAAGGAAGGATTCAACTCATCAAAAGTGACAGTAAGGAGATTTTTAATGTTATTAAAGATTTTATTTTTATATAAATGTTTCTTCATGATAAGAAATGTTTCTTGAGCAGCATATTAAAATGATTTCTGAAGGTTTCTATGAAGTAATAACATTAAAACAGAAAATTGCAATAATATTTCACAATATTACTTTACTATATTTATGATCAATTAAATGCAAACCTTGCAGAGCTTCTTTTATTCTACTCTGCTCTCTAAATTTGGCAGAAATCATGCGCAGGAAATCCATCAGATGAAAGAAAACTCTGCTTGTCAAGCAAGTCTTTAAAGATCAAGAGAACCTCATACCAGATAATGACTGTGGATCTGCTCCTGGTTTGTGGTTGACCAGCTCGTACTGGAAGGCTGTGATTTTTCGGCTGATGTCCCTCTGAGGCACTGCCTCGATGAAGAGCGCCCCGTCCTGGATGCTAAAACAGTGCACTCTCCCCTCGGCCTGGTCTTCTTCACGGAGGAGCAGCCGCAGTTTGCCCAGGCGGTCCAGGTAGATGTGGGTCCCGCTGGACTCTTTAGAGGGCTTGATGCAGACGGAGAGAAGAGACGCCGCTGGGGACAGTGTGTTTGGCCGCAGGTTGACAATGATGGCTCCTGTGGGGTAAAGCCACTCCAGAAACCCCTGGGCGCAGCGGAGGTACACCTGTTCCACATCCCGAGTGTGTCCCTCATGGGTCAGCCCACTACAAGAAAAAAGAAAGGCGATATAAGCTCTGTTCCAGAACCGACATTACTTCATATAAAAGAATTCTGCTGAAACTAAAACTTGTGAGTAGATAAACTGGAAATAAACCAAAACACTCTACATGATGATGGGCAAATTACATGACAATACACAATTTTGTACAATAAGGTCGTAATAATTTTAGTCAAGGTTAATTTTAACATTTACCAATACAGTTTTACTTGTGAACATTAACATGAACATTTATATTTTTTACCAAATTAATGCATTTAATTATGTAAACAAGACCTTTGTGTTAAGTGTCAAACTATTTAAATTTAAACTATTAAATTAACTACGCAAGCGTTAAACTTATTTAACACAATATTTGTGCGTTACTTTTTTGCCGCCTTTTAGATTTGGACCAAAATCATAAAAGGTGCAGATTAGTGGCTGAACGAAACATATCTCTTGTTGACGCCAACATTATGGGGAACATGATGTCCAGTGGCTATATAAATACGATATTGCTTCCCTTAATATATGCAAACATAGTTTCTAAAATTAAAATGTAAATTTCTTCACATAACATTTACTGAAATAAATCAAATCTTATAGTGAATCAACTTGGAAAGTCTATACTTAAAAGGTTTTCCTTTGTGTTTTCAAAAATAAAGTACATTTTTGGTTACACTTTATTTTGAGGATCTACTATTAACTATATGCAACTACATGTAAACTAATGCTCATTCATTTACAACTACATGTCATGCTTTAGGGTTAGTAGAATAAGTTGATATTCTGATTGTCAGTATGTTGTGGATCCATCTAGTCTACTCTAGTAACTGCTAGGTGACATGTAGTTAAAGTCACTTACTACTAGCAGAATGTCTAAAGACTATCGAAATAAAGTGAAATTGGCATTTCTTTTAACATCAGCCTGTACTTACCTCACCCTACTTTTTAAAAACATGCTATTGATCTTGTGAATCCCACATCTCAATAACCAATCATCAAGTGACAGATAACAACAAGTCCCTGTCTTACATTCTCGATAACCTCTGACGTACATCAGAATACAGAAGAAGATATAGGGACACGTCTGTTTAATCACAACTTTAAAACCATGAAAAAAGTTGGCACTGATGGCCTTGTGGTTTGTGCATCGACATGTAGCGCAACTGCGCCCCCAGCAACCCGAGTTCAATTCGAGATCCTTTGCTGATACCGCTTCCCTTTCTCTGCCCTATGCTTTCCCGTACAGCGTCCGATCAAAATAAATGCATAAACCCCAAAATGTGATGAGTCTCTGCAAACAAAATGAGCAAATGCTAATTTAAAATACTGTACAATATGACGTTGAGTTCTCAATCATGACACTCACTGGCCAAACATATATGATATGATATACAAGCCACAACAATATAACGTTCAACCAGCAGCAGATGACATCAAAATGGTTGAAAATATAGGCCACTGTATCAATCTAACACTAGTAAAACTCTATTTTTAATCAGATTAGTCTATTTCTTTCAGTCTGGATGACATACAGTTATAATCCATGTTTCTCTTGACTTCGTCTTCCATCCTGGAGGAGTGCTGTTCACCAAGCGCAATCATTCTGGGATTGGTTTATCCGGCCAAAACAAACAATTTCAAAAGGCAGCATAATTTTGCTGGCTACTGTCTGGAAGCAATCGTACGATGCCTTAAAACACTGGAAGGGAAACGGCACACTCAAACACTGATGTATTACTCACCAAATTCTGACATCCAGTTATAACCGGTTAACCTTCACAAATAACTACTCGCAGGCCTCAGCTCAAACAAAGCAAAACAAAACTGTTTTGAAGCAAATGACGGGTAATCCCCCAAATAATGATGGTCGGAGCGGAGGTTGGTTTAGTGGCCTTTTACGTGCAACACGGCAAAAGGAAACTTCAAACATTAGGGCGATTGTTCTGAGCAGCCTGCGCCAGAGTCGAGTCCAAAGCTGAAGCTCATATGAAAGAAAAGCTTTTCTCAGAGCAGGAAGAATGAAGTTAATGTCCTTTCACACAAGGTGTTTAAGACCCACGCGCGAGGCTTGCTGCATGACCCGTCACGTGCAAGCATGCGCACACACATACACATTAACCGTCTCTCATTTTTCTTCTCTCCTTTCCAACGCTTTGGCAAGCCCCGACACTGGCATCCTGCCGTGGGTAGGATTTTTGAAACGCAAGTCAATGGTTCCCTGGACACACGGGCCTCTCTGCAGACAAGTGCAGAGACAGCAGCCGAACCCCGGAGCATGCAAGTGCAAATGCAGGTCACGCAGCGGACCTCCCCTCGCTTTCAACTCCTCAAAGGCGAGGAGCTGCATGTCCGGGCAGCAGTCTTGCCGCTGTCCAGACTCTCTCCGCTACTTTTAGACATCATCTGCGGTGGAGTGCATTGAGTTTGCGGCCCGCCGTCAGTTGGGCAGAAAATGAGCCATCTGCTTCTGAAGCCTCCAGCGGTTCTTCAATCAGAGATGAATGCAGGCCTGCTGCAAGACCCCAGATTAAACCCTCACCAAAATGAGAGGTGAGGACCAAAACTCCTGGGGTGACACATGTGCGGAGCAGACTCGCAAGCTGCCGTGTCCTCATTTATAACGGTTCCTCTTTAATTAAGAGCATTTGAAATTCAGCTCTGCCGTAATGAGAGGCTGAACTCGGGGCCTGGCAAATCAACACCAGATTATGGCTGCACGGGTACAGCTTTGTTTTTGTAAAAAGACTTCACAGAAAGCCTGAATATGTAAATGAAGGATTTGGGTTTTTTTGAAGGAAGTGAGCTACTGTTGAGTTATATTAACAAACGTTGTTATGAAGTTATGCGGCGGGGAAATACAGCGTGAACTAATATCCTCATTGGTTAAAGAGTTATCACCGACCTGGATAGATATAGTTCAAAACGTCTAGCTCCACATTGACCTTGAAGGATTTAGAAGCCGTTTTGACACAATGTGACTATTACAGAAACTTAAAAGCTTTAAAAGGCAGTGCAAGTGTATGCGCAATAGCTTATTAACTCAGGTGAAGTTAAAAAACGCCTTTAAACAAACAATAGAGTGATTCGCATGTTACACACATGAGGGATTAATATGGGTTTGGTCAAACCATTGAGTACAAAATTCAATCAGTGCTCGTATAGTATCTGCTTTCAGGTTATGCCAGCAGTAATTAGGACAGTAAATCTGAGAAAGGAAAGAAATACATGCAAACATACTATTACGACTAAGAGTAACTGAAAAAAAAATACCAATATGATAATAAAAGGTTAAGTGTTCATTAAGTGAGACAGGTGCAACAACCACTCTTAACAATCACTCCACAAGCCACCACAAAAAAGCTCTTTACACTAATACTACTCAACACAACTCATAAACATAACCAATGCTCATAATACTATTAGTGCTCACACTAAGCCTAAAAAAAATAAAAGCAGTATATTAAATATTATTTATAGTTAATATTATATATTTTTTAATGATCAAAACGTTTATGTTAACCTAAAACATCAATATAATTATTCAAAAGACTTAATCTCAATTTAATTTCCATTAACAAATTTGAATAAAAATGAAATAATCTGGATGTTTGAAGCGTGTCTCACCTGCCCCTCCAGCTGCACTGGTCGCTTGAGTACTGGGAGCGTGCAATCCGACACAGAAGCACAACCGACAGAAAATACGCCAAGAACGGCGAGAGCATGTTTGTCCCACCGCTGTCTAATTCTCCCCCAGCGCGATACTATAAAGCTCTGCTCTGCGGGTATGGAATAAAACAGTCCAGCGTCCTTATTTTCCTCACTACATCGTGTTTTTCTTCAGTATCGTTTCACTTTCTAGCCCGTAAGAGACTGGAGAAGCGCAACTAACAGCGAAAGTCCGAGACGCGCGTCGGTTCGCTCACTCCATGCCGAGCTCTGAGCAGCAGCGCTCTCCTCGAGTGAAGACGGCGGTGAAGAGCTCAGGAATCCGAGCTGAGCCGCTCGCGCAACTTTGAAGAGCGCGCATGCGCAGACAGCAGCGGCGCTTTATTCCAGCGGAGGAGCGTTCTTCAAGAGTTCAATGAGCGGCTCCGCTTGGATTCCTCTGCGCGTCACCGCCAGCTGACTGACACAGGACGCATGCGCAAAGGGCTCCTGACGCCACAATCTGGCTGATTAAACTGTCTAAATTGTTGAGACGATGTGTAATTATGGCATATTCATCACAATAATATAAATGTCATTGGTTGTATGTAGACTTGCTTCTGGCACAAAATTTATTTTATTTATTTATTTATTTATGAATGAATGCAGTCATGCATGGAACACATACAGTGTGATCCAAAAACCAGACAACTATTAGGCTATTTGCTTAATACATGCTTGTAAAATGCAGTTTTTCTTTTGCATTAGGCTACTATTTTTTTTATTAGTTTAATATGTATAAATATGTATAAATTAATGAAGTTATGCTGGAAATAAGTATATAAAGGAGAGGCTATTATAAGCGCAAAAAGTATTAAAATAGCAGGATGTTGTGCTATTTATTCTTCTCATTGTGAATAGTGGCAGCTATCTGCACCTCATTGTAGTAGGCCAATAAAACAGTATGCAGCAATAACATACTGATTGGAAATTATAATTTTAAAAAAATTATTAAATGGAGGCCACATTAACGGGACAACAAATATCTCCCTATTCCCTACTCCTGCCATACCTGTTACTTTATTTTCAAATTTTTGATTACTTAATTTTTTATTGACAATAAATGCCTTACTGAAGTAACATGAGATTCAAAAAGGGAGGGAAAAAAGGTTCCGCAAAAGGCGCATTCGTATCGCGTCCAAACTATGAAAAGTGCTTTACCAACACAGTCTCACGATCAGTTCATATGTATTTGAGGTGGCAAATTCATGTTAATTTGTACAAACTCATACGACCTCGATCGTACGGTTTTGTACGATTTGTCTAAAACCACAGTGACGTGTAAGTTTAGGGGTGTGGGTCATTCGTACAAATTCATACGTAATTGGCAAATACGTATGATACGTACCCTGATGGCACATGTACATCTAGGAGACGTCTATTTGATGTCTGCATTTACATCTGCAAGACGTATTATTTTGGTGGTTTGCTCATCTGCAATACGTCTATTAGACGTCTCCTTTTAGATGTCAAATAGATGTCTATTAGATATCTTATGATTTAGAATGTGTGTAAAACTGACATCTGCCAAACGTTTGTAGACAACAGATGCTTTCCAGATCAAGAGATCTTGCAGACGTACCTGTGCTATCTGGGTAAAATACATACGATTTTGCAAAAGGGGACATACAAATTTGTACGAATTAGTCACCTCATAAAATATCTACGAAATGCCGTAAGATCGGGCTCACTCTAGTCTATACACCACTAATGTTTGACAGTCATATTTTGTAGTGTTTACCACTGTCTGTATCTATAGATTTATCTATCTAGCTATATATATATATATATATGTTTATGTATTTATATTTATACAATAAACAGTACACATACATTATGTACACAAACTTTTATTTTAATCATTTGACAGCACTAAAATCAAATGGAATTCGGAACATGATTATAATAAGAAGAACAATACATAGCAATACGTAACATCCAGAATATCAGAGACTTTTGCTCTTTTGACTGGGGTCAGATACGACAACAACTGATACTTCTTCTGAAAATGCAAAAATCTATTTTTTTAGATATTCCATTCTTCTGTCATCTTCAAGTGTGTTCAAGAAACCCGTTAGACAGGAGAGACTAGAGGTGTCAGAGACATTTATTTAACACTGGTTTCACAACACATGTGATTAAGAGCTGTTTGTGACCGTACTTGTTTGGATACAGGCGCACTGCTGGCCTGCCGCTGTCTCTCAGGATAATGATACAGCTCCTCCTTAAACAAGAACAACGTGCATGTCAGGACAGGCGAAGCACTGCTCAGGGACACCTGCAGATGTTTTCCCTTATTATTCCCTCTCGTTCTGTCAGAGACAACGAGCAGAACAGAGCTGCTACAAGAGAGCATATGTATATGTAAACAGCTCATATATACAGTTCATCTTAGGTTTCAGAATTCCCAGGGTGCCTCAAAACAGTCATTTCTGACTTCTGATTGCTAGAGTGGATTCTGTTGAGTGTGTGAGGAACTCGTTCTCTGTTTCGGCTAACTGTGCCCTTCTGTGTTTACATGAAGGAAAAAAGAAAATGAAAATCTATCATTGTTTATGTCACTGGAAACTAAAATTCCACGGAATACAAAAAGGAGATATTTTGAATATTCTTCATGCCGCTCTTTTCCATGGAAAGTCCCAAAACAATGTTGCTATTTTTTACTAGAACTATTAAAAATTTTATTGTTAACTAAAACAAAGATGAAATAAAATAAAACATGACTTCAAAAGAGAGAAAAAAAAAAAACTTAAATGATAATGTTGCTGTGCACCTGGAAGTTTAAGTTCGATTACTAAAACTAAAACAGAAATAAAATAATATAAATATTAATAATAATAATAAAAAGGGAACAAAACACATAATGATCAAACCTAAGCTGAAATTAAAAGCTATATTTAGAAATATTTATACAGTATATAAATATGACTAAAATAAAACTGTTACAAAAAGGACAGAAAAAAGCACTATAAAAGTACCAAATAAAGGGTGTTGTTTCAGCTGTTTTTAACTCCCAAAACTCCAAAAATAGCATACAGGTAGAATAAAATTAATGTGACTCAACCTTTAGGCCTGTATTCGTCTTCTGGCAAGATCTATTCTTATAATAAACAGATTAAATGTATCACATAGCACACATAGCACACATAATCACATAGCATCACACAACCAAAAAAACAGATGCTGCTTTAGGTTCATACCATTAGATAAATTCTCCTATTGTACGTGTATT
>JAUMHR010000045.1:4828977-4844269 GCA_032361145.1 Enteromius fasciolatus
TACAGTACATGTATGTATTTATATTCATATTAATGTCACACATAAATATACACTGTAAAATCCAATTAGTTGAAAAATCATGCAAACCGATTGCCTTGAAAAAAACAAGTAAAGTCAAATAAGAATTGTAATTTGTATTTACAAATATGTATTTAGTGTTGTAAACTTACACGCAAGTTCTGCTAAATCATGTAAGAGTTCCTGCAACTTGGGATTTCTTAGTTGTATTTTAAACATCAGTTTAATTTACTTGCTAAAAGCATGCAAATCGATTGCCTTAAAAAAAGCAAGTAAGCGTTACTCAAGTAAATTTAGTGATCAAAACAACCATTACAAATGAATGATAACAATGTTCTTTGTAACAGACACATACAATTTCAAACCAATTTAAGGTAGCGACAGTTCAAATTTAAAGGTAATGATATTCAATACAATTTTAACTTAAAACAAATTTCATTACAAAAACACTTTATTAGTATCCTTCGGCTTCCAGGCTTTTATTTTTGGCTATTTGGTGTAAATCAATGTCTTCAAATGCTGTTTGATGCCTTAAATAATGTCATTGTTTCCCTATTAGACAGATACCACTCTGAATTAAAGTAAATTACATTTAGATTGCAATTAAATAAAAATAGCTTCGATGCACTTGCGTTTTTAACATTGTAATACCTGACATATGGAATAAAAGTCTAACTAATAAAAAAAAGTCTGTGTGTGTTTTATATTCTGTATCATATCAAGGTTTTAATCACTCGTACAGTGAGACTGTGCTGGTCATACGGGAAAAAAGACGGAAAAATGATTAACCTATTTAGAGGCCAAAACTGCTTTTTTGGTAAAGTTGCGTGATATTTCTGGCAAAAAAGTAAGATGAAATTATGATTTCATATAGCAATATAGCAGACTACAACATAAAATGCATTAATATCAGTTGTCACAATGTCTCCCAATGATATGCCAACATAAGTAAGATTATATTTAAATAGTTTTATGATAGCCTTTTTTATTAGGGGCAAAACATAAAATGCATTGATGATTTAGAAATGAACAAATAAACATTGCTTTATTGAATAGTATATAGTAGTGTACATAACAACCTTTTCTAAACTGCTGCTTGTTTACTGTCTCACAGCTCTTTTGTTCGCTGCAACTTTTCCTCCATTGTTGTCGATTTGCCCTCTGTTTTTCTGTAACGTCACGGCCCAGTGCTGAACGTCACTAAAGTGATGGAGGGAAAAAGTGGAGGGTTGAGGCGAGGGACTGCCGAGCGAGTGTTCTGTGTTTGTGTGCAAGTTAGACAGACAGACACATACTCACACACACACAAAAACACAGATCTGTTGCCTGTGGGTGTGAGGGCCGGTGTAAAATGGCTCAGTCTGGTGAGAACACAACAGGCGTTTAATGCATCTCGCCCAAACCGTAGAGTGCTGGTAAGAGATTTCCCCAGCGTAACTCAATCACATCCTTAAAGAAAGAATGTGCTTTGCCAAAAAAAAGTGTATTGAAGACAATAGGGACTCCAGTTTGGGTGGTGAGAGTTTCTAAACTCATCAGCCGCAATCCCCACTGGAGACTGACCACTTGAGAATTCATCTTCACGACTGCAAACAGCCCTCAGCTTCATTTCTAAAACAAATATAATAACAAATATAACCAAACCAAACACTAGCACACTGATTAATTATGGCTGTGATGTCAAGCAAGCCTTTCGGAAGTTGATTTCTTCTGAAATATTTGGGTATTTTTGGTAAAATAAATATTTTATTTTATTTTATTTTTAGTGGATGGTAGATGAATAATATGTTTTGTTTATGTTTTAGTAATAAATTATGGTTTAATATATTTTAAATTATTAGAATTATATTATATGTAGATTATTAGAATTATTTTATTACATGAGTATAGATAAGTATTCATTATTACATTTATTATTATATATTTTATTAAACTAGATTATTATATGTTTTTATTGTAGTTTTGATTAAATTAATATAGTGCTATTACTCTGTGTTTTTTATTAAATGAATATAGATAAATATATTTCATTTTTATTCAAATCTATTATCATTAAATTTAGATTATTATATTGTATTGTAGTTTTATGAAATGGATATATTTTGGGTTTAATAAATGTGTGTGTTTTTACATAAATATATATCATTCATTAAAATCTATTATTAAAATATTTAGATTCTGCATTTATTTAAATGAATGTAGATTACATTTTTGTAATAAATGAAAAATTCTAAAACTGAATAAAAATATGACAAATTTCATGACATTTTTTTCTTGCGTGTAGACGATTTAAGGTTGCCATTCTCTGGTTTACTTCTTAAATTTCCTATTTTCTTGCTACCTAGCAACCTTGTAAAACCGCCTCTCTGCATCGCTTTTCATATGAAGGCCAAGCGCTTGTATTGAAGTCATGAGAAAAGGCCTATTACAGTCGATAACACTATAGAATCCCACCGATTGGGAGTGATTTTCTTACACAAGTTCTCTTCATTGCATAGCACGCAATTTCAATTCTCTGTATGTCTTGTACATGTGGCAGAATTGACAAATAAAGCTGACTTTGACTTGATAGATATGCCAATAACACTGATCCAGTCACCTTGAATATAGCACAGACGCAATTCGCACAACACAAGTGGACCATGCTTGCGTATCAAAAAAATGACTGCGTGAGCATACAAGTCCATTAAATACGGGGTGGTGCATGTGCAGTAATTCAGTGGTTTCTGCGTGAACGGTGTTTGCTGGAGAAACAGATGTGTGCTCAGTCACCAGGAGCAGAATTTGGATGCAAGTGTTTTTGGAAAGCCCTCAAAAACACTGCAAACAGATTAACAGGAACATAAAAATCACTCAAACACATCCAGAGGGATCGTATTCCAAAACAAATAGAGATTGGCAGCACATTGACCGATATCCATATTTCGAGGGGGGTATGAATGCATGAGGGTGACCTCTTGACCAGACCAGCAGTTCTTAAAAGAGCTCATTTACGTTGAGATCTTGGGAGCATTTTAGTTCACCCAAAAATGTATATCACCACATGATTTACTCACCCTCTGGGAATGTGTAACGAATTCAGACAACGACTCAACAAGCGGGGTACTTTTAAGAAGCTAAATGTTTATTAAACAGAACTCAAATATAGCTGCAAGTATGCAAAAGGGGAAATCATATACAAGGCAGTCCTTCTTGAAATGAGTCTGTGACTTAAGGCGATCTCCTGATTGCTAACAACAGGGCATATCGGGCTGGCACATAGGCATGCAGGTGAGTATCTTACGGGTTTGAATTCAGAGGATCTTGTGCTTGATGCAGGTCCGGCAGGAGAGAAGTGTCTCATCCGAGAAGGGCAGCGAACATTCAAAGTTCCACAGACAGGCGGTTACTTTGTGCTCAGACAAGGAACTGTTGGTGTTTGCTGCTCTTGAAGCGTTCAGGTAAGTGACAATATGACATCTTTTTTTCAGACTAATACAATTGGAGTTATATTACATCGGATGTAGGTGAGAATATACTAGTCTGGCGAGAACCAATTTGTGTTAACAGCAAAAGAGAACTCCTTTTGGTTTATATTGACGTCCTTCTAAATTTTTCTTTATAAGTTCTTGTTTTATATTTCTAATTCGTGACTAGTGCTTTGTTTTACACTCTCCGTGTTTTTGTCACTTCTCACCAGAGCTTACTCTATATGTCTAGAAAACAAGACAAACAAAAAACCCCACATGACAGGCATTTATAATGCTGTATAATATTATGTAACAAATTATAATTCTGGAATTTCTAACTCAAACCCACAGCGCATGCAGAGGTTAGGTTTACTGTGAGTCACTCTGAAACCCTGAAACCGTTGACCTAAGCTTGGATCACAATCTGGGTCTTATTTTTATTACAAGAAAGGCGTTTATTTAGACGTATTGTAGAACCTTCACTTTTTACGACCGCTACACATGAGAGGCGTTTCAGGCTTCACCTTAGTGACAGGCACAAGTGTGGAAAAGGTACAGTTGCCAAGAAGCTTCAGTAGATCAACATTAAATGGCAAATAGTAGAAGATCATACCACAATATGATTAAATCTGGAGCGAATAACACTGTGTTATATGTATCACATTTGAATGGACTGCTACTGTATGTCACGGTACAGTATGGTCATATGTCTGTAACATACGTTGGTTAAAATTAAACAAAAGAAAAAAGATTCTATTTTACCTGCATGGTTATAAACAGTGAGCCTATTTGGTGCATGTCTCTTTAATAATGCTGCTCATTCTGCCTTCCTCCTCTGTTGCGCATTCGTATCACAACGCAATGCAACGCATATGCACAATTTTACGTATTTGAAATCAGGAGAGAAGAATGATTGAGTAAATGATGTTATTTTTGTTTTCTTGCTGTCTGTAGAGGAACGGATAGCCCTCTGATCTCCATCAAAAATATCTTAATTTGTGTTCTGAGTAATTAATAAGAGAATTTTCATTTTGGGGTAAATGTTACGTGTATCTGTTTGATCTGTGTATCTATATTTTGAGCCCCTATAGGTGGTGTTAAGAGGAAATCCCTATTCCGCATGTTAAATGAGATGAAGACAAAGTTTGTAAAAGAAGGAAAGGAAGTTAAAGTGAATAGCAAAAAGGGCCTGTTCCTGTGCCACGTGCTGATGTGGAGAGGTGGAGGGAATAGGGTGATCTGGTCCAGGTTATTAGTTAGGCTCTGTTAGACCATGTAATAGTCTCACAGCGCAACAGGGACGCACTGTTCCAGGGCCACACTCATCCCTGTATGACACCAAGATATGGATGATAGTCCACACGACATAACAGCTTCTAACACACACACACATAATCTACGGACAGGCATCTGTGCTCGTGTGTATGAGGGTGTGCCTGAGTGTGAGAGTTCGCCACTGCTGCAGCATGTTTGCATATGTGCTGAACAGGCTGTTTCTGCCCTTAAAAGCAACTGTATTTTCCTCTCTCTCTCTCTCGCTCTCTCTTCTATTTCATTTCTTTATTGCTCTCCTCCTCCTCATCTCTCTCACACTCAGCTCCGGTCAATGAAAACAGCACGGTGTCAAAAGGCACCTTATATAGAGGAAAAAAAAGAGATCCTTCACTGCTCTCGGTCTGTCGGCGATGCCTGATCTTCTACAAGAAGAACTGAAGGGCTATTCGAGGCAGGAATGGGTTGGAAGTAAATTGACCCATTTTTAAGCCCCACCTTTAAAATGCTGTCTATTTCAGTTATGTGCCTCTGTGACTATTGATTTCCACCATCTTATCAGACCAACTTTCATGTGCATTTGGATGGTTTTAAACACAAAAAATTCAGGGGACTGTTTTGCCTTTTTCTTTTGCCTGTTCAGAATTTTTGGATTTATCAGATTAATCAGATTAATTGCATGGTATGTTAATTATTTTTTATTAGTTTTTTGTATCTCACAAAAAAAAAACCTTTTTTTAAAAGGGTTAGGTCATCTAAAAATAAAAATTAGTTTTATCATTTACTCATTCATGCAGTCCCATGATGTTCTGTACTATGTACACTATGTATGAAGTGACATACACACAGTATTTTTTTTTGCCTATTTTAAATTTGGGATTTAAGATCATTTACTAACATCTTAATCAGATAAATGGCATGATATGCTAATTATTTGTCATTCATTTTTTTGTATCTCACCAAAAAATGACACATTATCATCACTATCACATTATTAAGGATTCAAATTTTCTCATCATTTACTTTCCCACATGCTGTCCCAGATTTTCTCAGTTAAACAAAACAAATCCAGATGTTGAAAGAAGTCGAGTTTATGCTTGACTTAAATGTGTTGTGAACGGTGATGCAAAAAGTCATATAAAGGAATTATGAAATGCTAGTCACCACACATTTATGGCATACTTGACTTTGCAGTGTTTTAAGCCAAATACGATGGAAACATGAAGCTGGTATGACATGATCAATTGCTCTAATGTTTATTGCACTATTCTTGCAATAATAAATCACACAAATTTATTCCCTCGAACTGAATTAATATCTTAATTAACTGAATTAATTTACATATCGATTCAGACCACAATGGAGGTGCTGGTAGCTACAGAATGAAAGTGAATGTGTTGTAGAAACGTTAGGAAAGGTTCTGTTCACCAACACTAATGTTATCATTTGTAATCACTGTCAAAAGAGGTTTTCTCTTTTCCGTGAGAAGCGCTTGCCTCGATTTGCAGTCACTGCAGTTTTTAATCACGTTAGTGCATAATTTAACAATTTCTTTAAAGAAAAACGGCAGATAAAAATGCTTTGCAATGTCGCAATTCATCTCAGCCCATGTACGAATAAAACCCATTAATTTTTCACCACTTTAAGCACATTTTACCACAAAATGTTTTTTTTTAAAAGCTTCACCATGCGAGCAACAAGCAATGGGGCAGAGCTTAGCGTGGGTCAATTGCGTCGAACTCAGAACGGCCCGATACCAGGCGCAGTGACTCTCAAGACAGAAAGAAATATAAAATCACAGCGGCCCACTTAATCAACAATTATAGGAGAAAATTGCTCCTCTCAATTATGGGAGATTGGTGTTGAAGTAAAAATAGGAAGATTAGGCTTATTAGGATGAACCAGGGCCAGAAGGGGGGTCTGCGCCCAGGCAGATAGGCCGTCTATCCCCGAGAAACCAGACAGCGTGGCCTCCAAGTGAACATCCTCTGCTTGAGACAAGTGGAGAGTGTTCCAGTGACTCACGCCAGGAGAGCCGCTCAAGTACAGCTTCTTACAACCAGTGAACCGTCCGCCCTGTTAGATAGATAGACGGATACAGAGACAAAGAGGCTCATTGGGGTAATTTCAGCACTCTGTTGGTGCCAGCTTCCCTCGCAAGATGAGCCCTGGTTATGATAGTGCTATTGTGGGCTACACCAGGATGGAGTGGGCTAAATTGATCTTGGCTGGCAATTTTGCAAGTGAGAGTGTATAACATGATGGTAAAAGCATTCTTGGACTTGCCACTGAGGACGGTTGATGGTTGACAGCGGACGTCTGTGTGGTGAGAGTATATTTAGGGTCGCACCCTATATATGTATCTCTCTCTCTTGCATACAGACGCACCGCACACATCCCCCACAGCATACAAACAACCCTTGGGCCCATTTGACTGCGCCATAAAATAGCATTGTTTAAAGAGAGCAAATAGATCAAATGAATGAATAAACACGACTCCCGTCTGCGTGTTTTATGTGGCGTCCTTTTTCGATTTGTTTTTGCCTACATGAAGCACTGGCTGGAGGTCTCAGAGCCACGGCCAAAAGCTTCCCTGCATGGGCGTGGAAGTGCTCCGGGCTTCATTAAACACACACACACACACATGCAGCACTGTGAGCCCCCCTTGTCTCTAGCGCTGGTGTATATCTGTCAAATTTGGAGATGAGCAGCCAGTGAGAGAGAGAAAGAGAGATGGAAATGCAAAGGGAAATGGAAAGAAAAATCAGTTTTAGGCATCATACATTTGGGAATCCTACAAAGATATATTTTTTTTACATCACAGAAAAGGCTGTCCTATAATGCAGTTCAACAAGCCTAGATCCAAGAAGGTGGACTAAGTGAGAGTTTGTTGTAAATATATCTCTAATACTGAATTTAACGATAATGGACTGTGTTATCCAATAATTGTGTGTGGTGTATTTTTATGCCTCTGATGCGAAATGTATTGATTGTTATGTAAGAAGAATCACATGAAACTAGCAGAGGTGTGTAGGAAATTAGTTACCCGAGACAACACTCTGTTATACAGTTAATCATTAAGCAACAATATATGCCCTGCTATCGGCTTGAGAATAAAGTATTCCAAATCACAACATGGCAGTTACCCACTAGTTGTATGTTACGTCTTTTTCATACTCTTTAATGGTTTAGTTCACACAAAAATGAAAATCCTGTTATTTTTTACTCCCCCTCAAGTTCTTCCAAACCTGAATTTCCATTATACAGTCTTACGACAAATTCCCACGTATTCGTACGAGGTCCCAAAATCATGCTAATTCTAATTGATATGATTTGTCTAGAACCCCCTGAGGTTTGAGGGCGGGGCTAGGTTTGGGTCTTTCGTACAAATTCATACGAATTGGCAACTTGTAAAATACGTACGATTTAGAAGAAATCGTATGAACTCGTTCGAGTGAGGTTGTACGAATTTGTTTGAATTAGCCACCTCGTAAAAAATGTATGAACTGCCGTGAGATCACGTTGGAATTTCTGTTGAAACCAAAAGAACATGTTTTGAAGAATGTAGATAACCAAACAGTTGACCCTTTGCAAAGCTCCACGGGCCTTAGTTACTATCGCTACATCCGACAAGCTATGGCGAAAGAAAATCTCTGCAGTCATTTTTTTACATTTTTTTTTTTTTATTCAAACAACAAATGCCATTGTCATGGCAGATCACCATTCTGTACCTCAGTTCAAGAGGTACGTGAAGTGATCATCTCTTCTTATTTACAAGTTAAAACACAAAATAAACATCAGAAGAAATACACATCATTTTTAAAGTTCCGGTGCGCCAAATCCAACCTAGAGGCAGTAAAACTCACAACTTTCATTCCTTTTCACACAAAAGTATGATTTACAGGTACATTGTTGATTAATAAAGGCTAATCGTAGCAAAGGTCATAGAACGGGAAGAAGGAGGCGGGAACCGGCAAACATTTTAAGACTGCCTCACACAAAACATAAACTAAAGCCCAGACCGGGTCCTCGCTCATCTTCCACTGTCATCTCTCCTCCTTTTATACTTCCGGAGCTCCTCCGTGAGACTCGAGACTGGTGAGTGCCGCAGGTGTCACTCATTACCATTCAACTCCACCGGCTTCGTTCCGCTCCCACGGCTCTTGGCCCCGCCCCACTCACTACACTATATTTTCACACAATTAGTTGCAGAATGTTGTTTTATGACTTTTTTTTAGTTTTCTAGTTCAGTAGGTTTACTCAGTAGCGCACGTCATACAATGTTCCACTTAGGTGGTGAAAAGCACTGCTTTGAATCCCGTGTAAAACGGGAACAGCTCAAATCAGCGTAAGGAAGTAAAAATACCATGGCTGCGTCAGCGAATGCACTATTAGTTAGGTTTAGATTTGGGTTTGGTGTAGGGGATATTTCCATATAGCATTAATCTTTAGCGACACTCACTGGATATTTGAATTCTGAACGGCCACTAAACATACCTCGAGCAGCATTATAAAAACACTGCAATACGTGGCTGTGCCAACCTAATACAAATGTGCCATGGTTCCATATTAAACGTGTGTTTTAGCGCCACTTTCTAGGCATTTCACTTTGAAACTATGGCGAAACGTGCAGTAAGGCGCTTAATTACAGGGTTGCAAAAAATGTATGTAGAGGCACGTATTTCCAATAAGCCTGGGTTGACCAAATCTAACCTGTCTGGTTTGTTTTTCAGACGAAACGGCAGATTTGATGTTATGATTCATCAAATCACCTGTCAATCAAATTCCTGGTGAAGGGTCAGTTGCTGGTTGCTTAAAGTCACATTTTCTGACTGGTAGAGGCGCACTCCTAGTCCTCCTAGATCCTTCGTATTGAATTAAGCAAGTTGAGATGGTCCAGGTGATGCTTCTCAAGCTTGTCAAGATGGGAAAAGACCCCAGGATAGACTTAGGATGTGCTAGAGGGGTTATATCTCCCGACTGGCCTCGAAACACCTTGGGGACCCCAGGAAGGAACTGATGGAAATTGCCAGGGAAAAGGTTGTGTGGGTGGCCTGACGTTTACCTGGATAATCAAACTTCACCCAGAGTGCTGACAATTTCTCAAACACTTTTCCACATAAGATGTTTTTATTATTTCTCCATATTTGGGCAAAAACAAATCATATAGGACAATTGCTCATTTACATTAACCATAACTTCAGTCTTGTTGCACTTTGGGCTCTCAAAGGAGATGGGCTCTCACATGAATGAGAGAGATTTTCTTTCATTGGTAGGCGCTACTTCTAATTGCTGCTTATTTGCATAAAGCACTTTCTAAACTTTGTCTCATCACTAAAAATGCCTGCATCACATTGCGTGCGATTACTGAAATCATCAGCTCTGATTGAAAATGAATGACTTCCAGTTGCTTGGTAGCTGCTTGTGACGTCCCCTTAAATGCTAGCTGCCTTTTATGCACACAATATTATGGAAAACCTAATGTGTCTACGAGTGTATGGGTGGCACGTGGTTGTGATTGAGAAGTTGTTGATAGCTGATGCCTCTACTCTTTCTGAACCTAAAGAAAGTAATATTTCACCCCCAAAATGACAATAAAATATTACAATTGTGCAAGAATTTAATGAAGAACCATTTTAGCGCCATTAAGATTTTTGCATAATTTTTTTATGACAATTAACACATTTCTCCCCAAATTATCATTACTGTAATGATTTCATAAAAAAGGCCACAATTTTCAGTGATGATTCACATTAGTTTCACATTACATGTCATGCAGCAGTTCATTACATTTATCTGTATAAATTAAAGGCAGTGCAACAAATACATTTAAAAACATTACATTTTATATACTGTATAGAATAGAGATCTCTAAAGATATCTGAATTTTCTTTCAAAATATATTTCTTATTTCTGTCTTTTGAGTATGACCCAAACATGCTCTTGACAAGTATTCTGTGAATTACTCATCTACACCCTTTAGTTATACCTCCATTTTCTCCCTCTCTTTTCCACATCTCTCCTTCTTTTAAAAATGTATATATTTTTCGTCCTTCTCGATTTCCCAGTCTTTCCATTCTTCTTCCTTCTCTCTCTCTCTTTCTCCGTCTCAGCTCTGGGCCTCTGGGATCTCATTAAGCCACTAACTTCAAATAAATAAAACAAACTGCTGAGACAAAATGAGCGATGTATGAAAAAAAGAGAGCCTTGCTTATAATAAGCTTTTCATTTCTCTCTCTCTTTCGCACTCTCTCTCTCTCGGCCATCCCCTTCCCTCTGTCTCTTTGCCTGCCTCTGTCAATTCATTCCATTTCAGACGGGCATTATTGGCACGACAGAGGCATTGTGGCATCACCAGAGCTTTTAGAAACAGACAAAACAAAAAAATTGCACATTATAGTCGTCTCTGGAAGTCTGCTCCCCATATCCTCGCCCCTGTTCTGCCAGCGTGTAATCACGTCGGCAAGTGAGAGAACACGCTCCCCCTCCTCCCTTTTTCTTTTCCCATTTCTACGAAAGCCTTTTCTCCCTCTGTTGTCCATCTGCGCCATCTGACAGTAATACTGGAGCAGTGCGTCCCATTAGACCTATACAAACTGCCAAACAGCACCCTAAAACCAGTGGCATTTTCTCTGATGAAGCAAAAGAGACAGTGCCTTCACAAAACCATTGGATCAGCAAATCCAATAATAAAGCAAAACAAATATCTCACTATCTTTTTTTGTTGTAGTGAAGTTACAGTACGTTGTCCAAGAGTGACACCAAAGTAGCGTTTAATTGCTTCTTAAGACGCTTGAGCATGGTGTGACCGTAAGAAAACAAAACTCCTGTTATAGCTGGAGAGAACTATCTTTTAGCATTCCCATTCAGTTGTCTGGCTGGCACAGGACCTCCTGAGATTACTTGAATTGTAAATGTCAAGTCACTCATCGCTCTGTGATAGCTGACTGGCTGCTAAACAACCTCAAAAACACTTTTCTGAATGGTCATGAATGGAGGAATATGCTTTTAACCATATATTTAGTTCATGTAACACGAGGGGTTAATGGAGCCACGCAAACCATCCAAAACTTGACCCCATTGGGAGCAGCAGAATTTTGGTGTCTACTGAGGATTTATTGTCTAATGGTCTGAAAAGAAGGTGCCTGTTAATAGCTGGAGTGGAGAGATACGAGAGACATGGATAATAATAAATGGTTGCTGGCTACCGATGGGAATAGCATGGAGCAGTGTAACGAATTTGATTAATGATTCTGGCTTCACAACGGTTCAATTAACAATTATTTTAGTACTTTTGTGAAGGAAATATTTGAAAAAGAAATTCACTTTAGCAGATTTTGCCAACTGATAAGCATATATACAGTACAATGAATCAACTATAACATTAGCATATTGGCCGTCCACTTGTTGGTCTTTACGCATTGGTCTGAAAGAAAATGCAAATTCATTCTTTGCCACTACGTGGCGCTTTTGTAGCGATAAAAGCTCACACTTCTTTAAATTAAATCGACCAATCACACCAGAAGTATTTGGAAAAGTTGATGTGAAATACTGTCTGTGAATAACTTAATTTAAACTTAACTGTTAATTTTTTATAGTGTAAGGTAAATACTTTTTATGGTACAAACATCAAATGTAACTTGAATATGAATTTACAGTGCAGGCAGAGGCCTTTGCTTCCTCATTTTAGAAGTCCACCAAATGCCACTGCCTAAAACACCCCCTGCTCAACCTGTCATTATTGTCTCTGCCTGTCTTTCTCTTTGAAGAGTGTACGAGGCTAGATCCTGACCTGCCTCTCTTCACTCTGGCTCTGGGTTGGAGTAATAGGCTTGAGTGTGTATGATGGGGCGGCTTGCGGAGAAGGCCAACCTACCCGACACCCCCGCCAACACTTCACATGTGTTTGGCCGGCCCTGAAAAACTACTTGAAGAGCCGAGAGGTCAGATGAGTGCTCCGATGAGATGCATCAGGGGAAAAGATCTGATTATTTTCAATCGATCAAAAACCAGCGAAAGAGCACCTCGTAAAATCCACGACTGTGTTCCACGGCACTCTAAAGACCAGCGTAGGAGAGCTCAGAGGAGTGGCAGCAAGAGAAAGAGAGAGAAAGAAAAGCAACAAAAGTGGCAGGATAAAAGAAATTTTGATTTTGTATGAGAGAGTATTGATTTTTTTACCACTGGGTTGCCCACGAGCACCCTTTCTGTTATTAGTTTAGAAAAGGGAAAAAAAAGAAAACGGCATATATATATACACGAAAGAGAGAGACAGAAAGACAAAGAGAAGCGAGTGCAGGATGAGAAGAGCAAAAGAAGAAAATGAGACAGGCAGCAGAAAAAGTTGGAGTGGGCACTGAGAGAAAAAAATGAAAGACATGTGAAAGAAATACAGTATTTATATGCTGCTCGGTATTCAAATTTTATGTATTCATGGAGTACCTGAAGACCTGCTACAGTACGTTAGCAAAAATGTGCACTGAAAACCCTAATAAGTTGACTGAACTAGATTGATTGAGGAAACTCGTTGCCTCAATTTAATTGAGTAATGTAGTCTCCCAACACTTGTATATTTAAGTTTAGTTAACTTGGTGGTTTTGTAGACTATACTTAAATCATTCAGTTCACCCAACTAAGCACTTATTTAATGTAGGCTACTTAAACTATTAAGTTTACTTGTTAATGATTAATGATTTAAGTGTACTTATATATTTAAGTTAACTCAACATGGAAATGTAACTGAACAATGTACTTATTTTAGACTGCAAACATTGTGCACACTAAACTAAACACTAAAATTGAAATAAAACAATGACCAGGATATTTAATCTTTGTCTTGACAAAATTTCACAACATTCATGAAAACACAGTAAACACTATACTGTAATGGAAGTGGATTATAACCACAGGTCATGCACATCAATTGTACAACTGCACATATACACTTTAGTAATTATGTTAATGTAAACATAACTATGACATTTGAATATTGAAGCTTTATGCAAAAATAAAATAAACCATGCTCAACATATAGTCTTCTTCCTCAGGATATCACAGTATTACGGTACAGACTACCACCACTTGGCCTTCAAGAATGATTCCAATCAAAGAAGTCAAGTGTAAGAAGTTGGAGGGCTGAAGATCAGTGTCATCTAGTGAGATCCCAACTATACGATAATCAGACACCTAGGAAATAAACAGGTATAAATATAGTATTGTGATCAGGAATCAAAGGTTTATTATCAATGCATGTTTATCAGAATGCACAGTAAGTTAAAAAAATAAATAAATAAATAAAATCACTAACCCTAATCCAACATGGGCATTTTCTTACAGAATGTATATTTTCCTACACAAACACTTTTATTTAATTCACAAACCCCCTGGAGCCTTGTGAATCAGTTTTATAAAGGATGGATAGATTTTTTTGATATTGAAAATCTCTTCCTATATTCACACCCATTAAAAAGTTTGGAAGAACCAGGATACATTTTATTATAACTCTGATTACATGGCTTGAGGATCAGTAAACCGGGTCATAATTTTTGGGTGAAAAGTCCCTTTTAAGAACAGATTTATTTACAAAACAGGAGTTGTAGAAAGAAGAGTCATCATCTCAGAGCATGATAGGCAGTCCTCAAAGAACAAGGGTTCGGACCTCAGGTGGCAAACTTAAGAGAAAAACAGGAAATTAATGCCAGAAAAACTCACTATCAATCTATTTTAAGCATTGCTATGAAAATATGTGATATAAATTAAATATTAGATTATCTATCATACATAACAGATTACTGATATGAGAAAATAAGAAGTAAATTAAGTTGACAAAATCAAATACTTATAAAGGGATAGATCACCCCCAATGAAAATTCTGTCATCATTTACTCACCCTGAATTTGTTCCAAACCAAGCACCACTTACATATACATACTAAAAAGAGATAAAAGGACGTCAGTGCTGCACCAAAGTTGTTCAGTTACAAACATTCCTGTAAAATATCTTCCTTTGGTTTCAGTAGAACAAAGAAATGAATAAAGGTTTGAAATAACTTAGGGAGAGGAAATGATGACAGAATTTCTATTTTTGGTTTCCATTCTTTAAGTTATGTTATAAGACAAATAATTACTGACCTTTATTTGCTGTAAGAAGTTCCAACAAGCGCTGACCAGGACTCCTCCTTTTGGTTAACCCACGAGCTGTTTCTGTCCAGGTTTTCATAGAATTCCTGCTTTCATTTTTTGCCCATAATTCTGTTAAACTCCATGCAAACATGGAGGGGGGGGTCATTAATCCCATTACCTTTCACACAGAAAAGCTTCACAAGTTAAGAAATAATTAGGAAATGCAGAGGCAATGATATGATATGAAGAATAGACCACAAAAAGATGAAAATTGTTATTTCCTCATGCTCAATCTGTTGTAAAAGCGCATGATTTATTTATTTTGCTGAACACAAAGATATTATTTTCCATTATTCTACGGGGCCGTTGAATGCTTGAATCTGATTGGCTGACGAACGTTCTGAGGTGTGCAATTATTTTTAGGGAAACGCA
>JAUMHR010000045.1:4850290-4867176 GCA_032361145.1 Enteromius fasciolatus
TGGCCGTTAGTGTATCGATTATTTATTGCGACAGAGGGCACAACAATATATTGCAATATCGATTTTTTTTCCCACCCTTATTAAATAGACGTATTAATTTCTTTACCCCAAAATCTCTGTAGGATATTCCGTATATTTACCTGCTTTTGATAAAGTTTTCAAGCTTCCAGCCACCGTCAAATTTGTTTTGAACAAAACGCAAGTTTCAGCAAACATAAAAAGGCTTTTTAAATCCTACTTCTTACATATGTATGCAAGGATACTTCAGTCCAAAAAAAGTCAACAAGCAGGTTCCTCTAATTTCTCTGGTGTTCACTGCAGAACAAAAAGCTGCTGCATCATTCAAATGAGCTTTCTCTTTGTTGCAGAATAAACATCAATATGCACCAGACACAATGTCAGTAGTCGAAGTCTGGCTCGTGAGACTACATCTGATTTATAGAGCAGAATTGCAGATCTGAAGTATTTTATGACTGACAAAAAATGATCATGCATAGAGAAATGTATACCAAAAAAAACAAAAAAACATTTGGGTTTAAACCCCGAAGTCCACCCTCTGCTATTACCAAAAAAAAAATGCTTTGCGTATTTTAGTAATGTTGTCCCCTTGATGATTCCTAGGGGATGATCCTTTGAATATCATATGAGTTTAATCATTATGATGAAACAATCTGCAAAACAGCGTCTTATAAACAAACTACAGCAACAAGCCATGGATGCGACTCTATCAACCAGAGGCTGTTACTGAGTTGACTTTCTCTTCAAGTTTTTGCATGAAATCTCCTTTCTTCTAGAGTTATTTACCCTCCGAATGCCCACTGAGTCTTTGTGTTGCCTGGGGTCTGTGTGTTTGCCTCAATGAATATTATTTTTACAGTGTAATTACATACTGTAGAGGAGAACTGATGCTGGCAGCTCAGGTGATCAATCAGCCTGTAATGAGACTGAAAGCGCAGCTAAAGACCGGATGCTGCTCATGAGGGCCACATCCCGTTCAAGGTCCAATCAAACTTTCATAAGAAAGAGCATGATGGGCTAATATGGCCATTCTCCTATTTTCTCTTTCGCAAATACTCAATTCAATACTAGTGAGATTAAATCAAGAACGCAGTGTTTACTTGAACAAAGGAAAATACTGTAACACGTTCAGAAGTCATTAGCACACTAACAGGTTAAATCAAGGGGTGCTTGGGGAAGCTGTTGGGAAACTAACAGTTAAAGAACCTAGGTGTTTGTTGAATGAGACCATGAGTCATCATTCTGATTAGTTTTCAAAAGCTAGATAATATTAGAGACGTCCACGTATGGTCGTCTGCACATCCCAAGGTGAAGAAGATGATAATTTGGGCGTCAGGCCATCCGGACCAGCCCAAATATGTCACTCAGACAGCAGACGGACAATATATTCTTCTCTGCTTCCCGGAGAAAAGACACACACACTCCAGCAGTTTGCTTCAAGGCTACCTAGCTCAATCAAACGTTTTATCAATATGGCTGATTACACACAGTCTTTGCAATATGCATAGAAATACAAGCTAGAACTGGATTGACAAAATCTCTAATATCTTATACATAAACGTCACAGTTGATTCTTGATTCTTCAGAACATGAGTTGAAGTGAAGTCATCCTGACCTCTTATCCGGGTTCCATGACCTGAGGAGAGAATAACTTGCATACACAGACAACCAGGCTCCATTGAAGGAGAAAGTAAGTAAGTAATTAAATGTAGTTTAATTAGATTTTCAACCCCATCTTTTATTTGATTGGCGTGTATCCCTCCATTCATAAGGAGGGGATGGACCGCTGAGACTCAGGCACACACACTGTCCTCGCGCTCATGTTTCATTAATATGCCAGACATAACTTGGCGTTCATTTTAATCACAGTGGTGATTATAAAGCTTTGAACGTTTATGCACATGCAAGGCGCATCTAATAGAACTCTTCAAAAAAGCTTCTTTTAGAATTAGGCACTATGATTTTAAATTAATCCACTGCTAAGATATATTTAGCCGCTTTCCACAAATTGGGTACAAAATTGTGTCTGAAACTCCTTTTTATTTTCAGCAAATGATCTGTAAAAAAAAAAAAGGTCATACTGAGCCGCTTTATTTTACATTCATGTACAGTGAATGTGTAAAATCTATTATAAAAATACATATTTTGCAAGTTGCAAAACCAATCTGATCTCACAGCAATTCGTACATGTTTTAGGAGGTGGCTAATTGGTAGAAATTTCTACTAAATCGTAAGTATTTTACAAGACAATTCATATGAATTTGTACAAATGACCTAAACCTAAACCCGCCCCTAAACCTACCCGTCATGGGGTTTTAGACAAGGTTGTGCGAATTTGTATGAATTAGCATGATTTTGGGACCTTTTGGCTGTGAGACGCTGTTGGCAAAACCTAAACAGATTAAGTACAGTATAGTTGTCACACAAAAAAAAAATCTAAGTTAAAACTCGGCAGATTTAAATCATTGTTTTTAAATTCAAATTAGTTTGTAATTTTTTAATAATTGAATTGAAGCCAAAATCTACAAATTAAGATATGTATGTTAACACTTCATATTTTTTCATGTGTTAATCATACAGAATTTTAGATAACAGAATTGTTTTTAAAATTGGATTTTTGTTGTTTTACGGTGGTTTACCATATTAATTGAAAATGCCATTAGCTGTTTGACACTTCTGTTCGGCTTGGTTTTTGTTGTTCATATCACTCTAAATATCACACAGTGTTAATTGTGAAGTGATCGTACATAGACACAGATTTCTGTGTGATGTATTGTTCATTTCCACCATACAGGGCTGGGTTTGTTTTACAGATTACCGGCACTATGAAATGTATATTTGAATCTAAATGTAATTTCACGGTGGGTTTGAGGCATGGGGGGGTGGGCAGGAGAGAAAGAGAATGACTGTTAAAGTTACTCTTAGCAGCAAGAAAAAATTAAAAGGCATGAAATATTCAACAGCTAAGAACCGCAGGCACTTTTTAATACACAGAATTAGATAGCTACCCCTGAAAGGGAGAGCGAGAGAAGATGGAGGGAGAGAGAGAGAGAGGAAGAGAAGAGTTGGGGAGATAATATGTTGTCGTAAAGTGTTCCCTAAGGAGATCGCTAAGTGAAAAGTTCTTTGTGTGTGGAGGTGTAAAGTCCCTTTATAAACTGCACCCTCTTTTCCTCCACAAAGCCGCATCACACTGCCATTCACGTCAGACTTGGATTTCCATACACTGCGCCACACATGCCTTTCAAGCCAAGACTTGTTAGCCAGCAAACATCTGCATTCACTAGCAACAACATATGGAGAGTCGGACTTTGAATCCTCCAAACTCAAATATTAATGCTGAACGCAGAGCGACAAAATGAAGCAGCAGTTAAGAAGACAGGCAGACAGACAGGTAGACTGGCAGGCAGGTGTTGTAGCGCCAACAAAAGCCTCATCTGTTGGGGAAAACTATTCTAACTCCCACCTCTGTTGTCCTAGAATATTCAGTGTGTGTGGGCTAAGCTGAGATCTCGGCTTCTTTGTACAAATCACATCTCCAGACGCGCTGATGTTGCCTCTCATAAAGGGATGTTCCCATAAAATTCCGTTCTTCATACCTTGTTATGCCCAAACACCATGAAACGACATTCCAAATCCTGCACGGACACAGTGTGCCGCAACACCCACTAACCATAAACCTGTTAACAAGAGGAAAGATGCGCATAACAAGGCAGCAAACAAACACAAGCAATCCATAAACAATCTCACACGCTCAACATCTGTTCCAGCTGGCCCATTCAATGGCCAGAAAATTGAGCCAATCTTCCATTAGAGTAAACTGTAATTTGGTATTAAGGCCTCAGCCGCAAATGGAAACCAAAATACATCGTAACATCTGTTACAGTCGCAGCGCTCTGCCTTCTTTTCGAAGCTTACAGAGAAATCGAGTTATTTCCTCCCTGACTGCTCTCTGGGAATGCAAAAATGGGCGTGAAGTGTTCAAACTTTTGAACTCTTCATGCGGAATTCAGATAGAATATTCAAACCGCTTTCCAGGTGAAATTACACGAGAGTATCAGGTCCATTTCAGGTGTCTCGAGGTTAAACGCCTTTGCTGGCCAACTACCCCAGCTGTCTCACATGTCCCCGGCAGTTCCGCCATGCGCTCTCTCCCGCAAAGAACTCTATTTTCCGCCAGGAACGGACAGCACCGGCATGTTTTTCACATTAAACGACTTGAATAGGCAAGGCACCAGTGAATGCCAAGAAATGTAACAGGATGGAGGCAGGTGAGCCAGCGAAAGGAAAGCCGCTAGATCAAGTTTTTCTGTGTGTGTATAAATATTTCTCCGTCTTCCATTATTAATAATTGCTCTTGGGGATTTCTTCCCGCACATTGGCTTCCTGTCAATTAAGTGCACATCAAGGGAGACAAGTTCACCTCCTCTGGCCCTCTCCAGCTAACTTGACACTTCTTTTTTCTCATCTGAAATCAGATCTCAATGGTAGACTCGTGCACGCTCATTAGACCCTCAGCAGGTCCAAGCTTACAAGGGAGTTAATTAGCCAGGTATTCCCTTTATTCCCTTGTCGGCGGGGATCGCTGTCATTCCAAAGCAGACAGTGATTAGTGTTATGATACAATTCCTGGGAGAGAGCGATCAACACATGAGGAAGGAAAATACTCTCGCCCCATGTCCAGGATACGGGCGTGTGAGATTGAGAGCGAGATGCGAGGTGTTAGAACAGAAATATTTTGCATGATTTTTGGGGTTGTACGCCAGGCTGCACTTGTTTCATTATCACTTGCATTAACAGGCCGGGTCTGAATAAGTGTTGCATGAATTGCGGCACAGATGGGAAAGATCGGACATGACAAAAGAAGACTGGGAGGGGGGCCGCAGGCGGAGAGACAATCAAATCAAGAAAAAGATGGAAAAATCAAGGAAAGAGAGCGCAAAATGGAAAAGGGAGAACAAAGGAGATGAGGAAGTGCAGTGACGCATCGCCTTTTTCTCCCAGGTGCTGCGGCGGAAATGTAACATGACATGAAGATAATTAAAAAGCACATCTTTATATATTAAACAAGATTGAGTTCAGTGAGCTGGAATCATGGGGATTCGCTATAATGCAAACTTAACCCATGGCCTCTGCAGGTGCCTGGTCAGTGATGGATCTCATGATCTCCAGAGAGCCAGAGATAGACAGAGGGGGAACAGCTGTTAAATGAGTCTGGACTTCCCACCGGGAGAAGGCGAGTAGGCTCTTTGTGATTGGCTCAGGTAAATGGCATTTTCACCCACCCGCACAAGGCAATGGTGACTCAACACGCACTTAGCACCTGCTCCGTGGGGGCTCATGTCACCTCTGAGAACATGTAATATTAACTGTCACCCTTCAGCCCAAAGAACATTCGTCCACCCAACCTTGTCTTTTTTACTTTTGAACATTTGAAAAGTCTGACTGAGCACCATCGTGTTTCGTCCATACATCTGGAAATGTAGCAGTAACTACTCAAACGCAATTGATCAGTTGAGCATAAAGTAATAACCAGTTCAAAAACAAATCACTTGAGTTGGTGAATCACTCACATTGTTTGGTGATTTAGATTAATTTTGAAAATACGATTTACTAAACCTTCACTCCCGCTGTCTTAAAGTGGCCCTATTGCGGGATTTGAAAGGTTCATATTTTGGGTTTGGGTGTCTCCCAACATAACATATACAGCAGGTAGATATGCATGAACGGTCAAAAAACTCTTATAATATGCATTTATTTTTACCTTGCTGCTCAAAGATTCCCAAAATTGATTTAACGATTAATTTATTCCAAATATTTCCTGTGCCTTAATATATACTTCAAACAAAGTTCTTTTTTGTTCTTCATTTGAGGGCAAAAAAAGTTTGAAATGTCTGAGAGACAGTATACTGTTTCCGAACATTCTGACATTCGGTGTAGATTAATGTAAACATGACACGACGCTCGCATGTAGCATATAAATTTGATTAAAAACAAAGGTTTATTTATTGTGTACCTTTTTTAATTTGCTTTAAAATGAAGAAGGATGACAGTAGCAGTATGGTGTAATATTTATTTGCTTGCTTCCATTCTTTTCATGGCTTTGGAAAACTTGCATCTGATGTTTCTATACGTCGCTTTTAACTCTGGGTCGTTCACACAAGCTTCGTTGTAATCTCTTTGTAGGAATTAATTGCTTTTGCTGAATTTTTAAGGTCTCTCAGTGAGCGATCATTACAGGTGTCACGCCTTAGGCGTTGCCTTGTGCCTTGTCTTGTTTTTGCTTACGTCTAGTTCCATGTGCTCTTTTTTACCTTTTGTATTTCCATGTTGTCTCTCATTTGTAACTCCACCCTCGTCATTAGTGTTTACTCCCTGCCAGCCATGTATGTCCAGGTGTTCCCCATTATCCTTTGATTGTGTCTTGTGACTCGTGACTTTTGGAATGTTCAGTGTCTGTCGTTAATGTTGTGTTGTTTAAGCTTTGTGGATGTCCGTTTGTTCAGCTCTCAGTTTTGTTTAATAAATGTTCATTTTGTGCATATCCGTCTCCGAGTTTCCCTGCCTTCGCTGGAGAGTGTTCATTGCCAGCTCATTTTCGTAACAACAGGTGCATATACATATATACATATATCGGTGGCAGCTCAGCTATATAGTGATTTGGAGATGTTGCTCCCTTGCCTGACCTCGGCTGAATGACAAATAAACCGGGGAAAAAAAATCCAGCATAAAAGAAAGTGGAATTTCAGAACACACCCACCGATTGTGTAACCGCCTCAGACCAATGGTAGCTCAAAGGTGTTTAGGAACCAAAACAAACTCCCCAAAATTTCGCTTTGGTTAGCCGATTCAAACTACCAAACTAAACTTTGTTTTAGTCTGATTTATTTGAAATGATGTCATTTCAGTTGAAGTAATTTGGGGCCTTAACTTTATACACGGTACACTTTTTGATTTAAAACTTTGTTTTCAGTCACTTAGAGCTGTGTTACACACTGCATTAAAAGGTTATTTTAAAAAATCCTTAATAGGGGCAAACCATCACAACCTTTAAAAAAACCTGAGCACCTTCCACTTGTACTTGCTCATCCACAAACATATGGAATGTACTTTAAAATCTCTACTTTTCTTTTTTATATCTGCTTTAGAGCTAGTCTATTTTACTCTTGCTATTCTTTTGAAAGCAATGTTAAAATGCAAATTTGTAGACAGCTTTATACGGCATTGCATATTAAAGATACATATTTGCCACAGAGTTTGGGTGGGGAGATTGACTAACAATTGAACTGCACCCACCAAAAGCATGGTTTATTTGCATACATTGTCTGCATTGTTTTAGCTCTCCATTACTAAACATTACTGTGCCACAGCTGTCAAAAATGTAACAATTATCCATAAACAATTATCCATCTTGTATGAAGATCCTCTCCATCATTTGATGAATTACTGCTTCCATGATAAACAGGAAGTCTTTTCACATGAAGTTTTGTTTACTTAAAGTCCTATTCCTAAAGCTCCTATTGTGGCATATCCGAGTATAACGGCTTCTCAGAAAAAATAAAACATTGGGCGGGACTAGATTTTGTCCATTGGAAATTTGGGCTATTAGAGAAGACATACTGGTGCAGAAAAAGGACAAGTCAATCTATTTGACTGAAGTTTACAAGGGCATGTACATTGTTAAATAAAACATAACAAATTCTCGTCATTCTTAAAAGCAACTGTTTAAAAGAAATCAGGTGAGCTATGGCAACAGGGACAGATTCGTCCACACAGATGTGCTTCACATGGCAGGTGCAATGTGTCACGGGCGCTCGACACAGGGACGCAAACAAAGAGAAATGAGCCGTAGCTCTGGCTTTGTTGAGCCTTAAGCGGTCTCTTCTGGTGAAGAGGTCTTGACACGGAGACGAGAGAGGTTTCTAACATACTTATCAGCAGTTGTGAGAAAGCACAGGTAATATCAGCCGTAATAGCGGCAACAACAGCACTAAGTCATCCGAGGTGATCTGAGATGATTGGAGCTGAACGCATTTCTGGAGGGAAAGATTAAATGAGAACATTGTAGGGGGAGGTGATAGATGGGGCGAGGAGAGGGAGAGTGAAATGTGCTGGGAGGAAGTGGGAGGTTGGCGGAGAGAGACAGAGACAGAGAAGTGAAAATTAGCAAGTGGGAGCAAGAGAGAAAGCCAATAGGATAAGGAGGTAGGCAGAATATGAGAGATGCAGACAGAGAGAAGGAGGTGGAGGAGAGGAGTCACATTGCAGGAATGTTAACAGTTGACACGTTCATTATCCAGGCCCTGTTGTGGGGAGACGATTGAAAGGTGCGAGTGTCTCCCATTACAGCTCTCCAGATACAGAAATACACCCATCACACCTTCAGCAGCTGCTGCCTGCGCTACAAACTGCCACGGCTCCGTGATCGCTCCCATTTTCTCTGACACCTCGACTCAAACTCTTTCCCGGAGAGAGGTCAAAATGTCCGCCTTACAGGTCATCGCTGAAACTGAATTTTACTCAGGGAGTGGGCGGTGGGTGCGCAGATGTGTGTGTGTTTGTGTGTACGCTTTGAGTGGTGCCATATTTGTTCGTGTAGCTGAGCGACGAATCAATGCGGGAAAGCTTGTAGCTAGTAACGGGTGACAGAACACATATAGACATTCATTCTCCGTTGCCACCGCCGCCTCGTACACTTCTTCCTCTCTGCTGCTGAAGTCTCTGCACTCCTATGGCCCAAGGTACCATCATGTGTGCTGGGGAATTAATACGGTGCTGGTCCTCACTAACAGAACACTCTCAGTTAATGGCAGAATTTCGGACAGATGTTGGAACGTAGATGCAGGATCTCCTCTAATTTAGACATAAGCAAATCGACAGGTTAAAGGAATAGTTCAACCAAAAATTAAAATCATCCCATGTTTTACTCACCCCCAAGCCATCCTTGGAGTATCTGACTTTCTTTTTTCACATGAACAGAGTTTTTTTTAAAAACAATTTCCTGGCTCTTCTAAGCTTGGTAATGCTGGTGGATAGTGGCCATGATTTTGAAGCTCCATAAATTGCATATATCAGCAAGTGTTGGAAATCTAACCTGTACACCTACTGGGGGTTATCCCATGTCCTTTTATGTCATATGTCATAGGTCATGTCAGAGTTCATGTCTCAGACTCTGTCGCGAATGCGCTTATGACTGTTACCGTAAGTCAGTGATTTGAGTTGTAATTTTGTTAAAAAAAAAAAACATCAATCTGCTATAGAGGACATGTGATAACCCCCAGAAGCATCTAGGTTATCCGATTATCCCATAAATATCAGTATCATAAATACTTCCAACTTTTATTGGAGCACCAAACCCCACCCCTAACCCTAACTCTAACCCCTAACCCATATTTTTAAAATGATAACTCAAATCACAGACTTACGACAACAGTCATATGTGCATTCGCGAGAGAGTCTGAGAGATGACCTCTGACTTGATCTATGATATATGACATAAAATAACCCCCCGGAGGCGTATAGGTTAGTTTTCCAATGCAGTACTTGTGGATATATGCAATTTATGGAGCTTCAAAATCATGGCCACTATCCACCAGCATTACCAAACTTGGAAGAGCCAGGAGCCAGAATTCATAATGTGTTTGTCTGAAAGTAGAAAATCATACACATCTAGGATGGCTTGGGGATCATCAGATTATGGCGTAATTTTCATTTCATCGCCCAACTTTAGCGTTTTTCTTTTCATAAATGTGATCAAATTTCATAAGGAAACCCTTAGTGTTTATATGCCGACGCAATAATTATTTTTTTTATTTTATCGTCATAATTAAAAGATATTTTGGGTAAAAACAATGGCATTATTGCATATATGTAGGGGTGTGATTTTTCAATGTAAACAGTCAAAACATTTATATGATATTATTTACACATTTATGAGCACATAACTCAACCCCTGACCCTAAACTTACCATCTGTCAATAAAACACAAGATATAGCAGGCAGATACAACTACCGTCATAATTTATTTGAAAAATATTAATATTCCAAGTCTTTTGAGGAAAAATGATTGATTTGTGAGAGGAATAGAGTGTGTCGCTGTCTCTGTCGTCCATGTACTTCCTGTGCGCCGCTGCAGTCTATGCATGATTTCAAACAATGCCGCTACAAGAAGTCAGCGTTGGTTGAGAAATGCCATTGGCTCTTGTGTATCTCGTGATCGATTGCGCCATGCTACTGATGGAGGTATGTTTTGAATGAGATGTAAGCACGTTAACGGAGCGGGATCCTTTTTAGTGATTAAAAAGTTGCGTTGTACTCACTTCTTTGCACAAAAACTTTGTATTGCTTCAGAAGACTTTAAAAGCTACTGGTATTTTTAGCTTTTGCTGCCTCAGTGAAAGCTAGCTGCGGATAGAAGGAAAACAGCTACGGCCGATATCCGATATTACAAAACCGATATTCGATCAAGTAAAAATGACTTGACCGTTGCTCTATCTCTGCTAGAGACTATCCTGAGCTGTGTCATGATTTATTCACAATTCATGGTTTTTGTGTGAGCATGTAAATGTTGTGCTCTGACTGCCCATGCTAACCTGCTAAACCCTATCCATTTGACACAGTGTGCATCTCAGGTGATCACTCAGAGGGTGTAGTTGACGAGAGGAGGCATCTGTGTAACGGCCTCATCGGCGGCACATATTAAACACATTAAACACCATGACGGGTCCCCCATTAATCTATGGCACCCGAATGACAGCTCCTCTATCGGCACGGCAACTGCCATTCGCACTCACACACACACACACGCTTCAAGCCAGGACTTAGTAGCCCGCCACGCGAGTAATAGAAGAGCCGAGCGCAGATAACGGAGTGATTGATTGGATCCTCTCTCTCTGATTGGGATCCGGCCATGTAATACCACCTCATCATCCGCTCCTATGGGAAAAAAAAATGAAGGAAAAAGTCATTTGAAGGAGTGATTTGCTTTTAATTAATAAAACAGAGCCAGCTTGTGGACAGGACAGCAGGATATTTGGAAAGAGAGAGGGAGAGAGAGAGTGTGTGTGTGTGTGTGGAAAGGCTCAGTTGTGCTCGGATTCCAAATGACACCCATCTCCGAGCCGTCTGTTGTGTGTAGCGGGAGCTAACTGTCTCATAAAGCTGGGGCCGGAAACAGCCATAACAAGGGAATCCATCAAACTGTGACACGGCTAGAACTTTTTTTTTTTTTTTATATGAAAAAAAATCTTTTCTCCATGGAAACAAAGCCAAAAGAAACTCTTTACATCTCAGAAAAAGGCAGCTGACAAGCCAAATACAGTTCTGCAGATACGGAGAAAGCACTAGTGACAATCACATACCTGGAAAAATGTCTGATGTTATCTATGCAAGCCTTCATCTGTGCAAAATCGTGCGTTCGCTCGTAACAGGAGCACAAATCTCAGGATTCGAATGTGTGGTTCATTGTGAGAGCTTTATTAGTTTAATTCTTTCGAGGGGTTTATGGAAAATGATTGCCTTGTTTGGGAGTGGAAGATCGTCTGCCTCCCACATGTTGAGCAGGATGACAAATAAATCATGGAGCTTAAATCACTTTCCATAAAACCTGCTAAAATAAACCGGAGAGCTGTGTTTTATAGCAGTGCTGATTCTGAGTCATGAGATGGTGAAGGCTGAAGTTCTGTATGCCTCCACTAGGTGTCACTCTTCCTCAGACTGGTGGGCTTGAGACAGGTCACGGCAAGCAAGGTCTCATCATCTTCTGTATGCTCTGTCAGTTAGCTAACTGTCTTAGAGAATAGTGCTTTTTGTGTTACGTGTTCTTTGAGACTCCATCAGATCAGTTGTGAGCACTAGCGCAGATGTTTTCTTTGGCTCGCCCACATGTGCGATCTTTCTGTTTAGAGAAACCAGACAAGTTTACCTCGTGTAATGATTTTTTCAAGTACAGCATATAAGCTAATAATGAGTTACAGAGACAGAGAGAAAAGGAAAAGAAAACATTGCTTCAGTCGCAGCTTCATTAATAACATTTGTCTATAGCAGACTTTCATGGTCAGCTAAGCAAGACAAGTCTGTATAATGCGTGTATACACTTATTTGGGTAATAAATTAGGTTGAGTAGAACAATTTCAGGCCGTTTTCGATTTTTTTTTACGTTTTTTTAAGCTGCATTCCTTTACTACGGAGCTCCTCGACAGCTGACAAGAACAATTAAATGTCAATGCTTATATTTTATTGTAAAACGTTTGCGCTCGCTCACAAAACTCTCGTGTTTGCTCGCAATAACATTTGTGATAGATATAATGTGGAAGGTTTGAAAAACAACATTTTAATGCTTTTTTTAAGCGAATTCTTGAGGGAAGCAATAGTTTTGCGAGAGTATGCGATAAGTTTTAACAGCAACAGCAAAAGCTTTTAAATGTAATTGTTTTCTCCCATCTCCCGTCCCTTCAGGGCCTCCATACAGTACAAAACAGAAAAAAAAAACAAATAATGTGTTTTACTAATATTAGCATTGTAAGTATATAATTTAGCATATTTCACTAGACAAAACGCAGAAAGACTATCATACCATTTGTGTGTGAATAGCACCTGCCTTAAAAAAGCCCTTGGTTTTGTCCCAACTTCCTGTTTTAATGTGAAATACATTTACGCAGCAAAGAAAATTGTGTTCTCCAAACTTGCTTGGGGTCCTTAAATGTGTTTTGGTGGTTTCAGACTTCGATTGTAACTTCACATTCAATTTCTCTCGTTTCAGTGAGACGTTACGTAACCAAAATGGAGCTAGTTTCACCGAATAATATACTTAGGAGTGTGGCAATATTAAAACACACACACTTAGCTTTCCGCAAACCTAATTTCTCACTGTCTGCACCACAATATTGCATAAAAGAGATTAAAACAGAGCAATTATCTTTCTAACAAGTAAGAAGAAGATCGCAATGTTCTTACAGAGCCATACCGAAATAATTCCATAATGTTGGAGGATTATTCCGGCTACGATGTGGGTTTTGTCTTGATTAGCTCGTGCTGAGGGGGAATCTGCCCAGAAATGCTTGGCTGAAGTTGTGTTTACAGTTAAGTCTGGTGGAATATATCTGATCTGATCCTGGCACTTGGATGCTGTCTGTCTGTTCTACATTTCTTCTGGCAACTCAGTGCTTTGCAGCAAGACATGGAAGCCTAATTAACTTTCATTATCACAGGCCCAGAACAGAGCGAGACAGGAGAGGATGGTGGAGACTTTCTTGAATAGGAGTCATAAAATATGCTTTTCATTCCTCTTTGAGTTAGTCACGCACACTGTGAAGAGAGAAAGCAGAATACCAATTTCACCGGCGAGGAGAGTGAGGCAGAAGCAGGTAGGGGGTATGTATATGTGCGAAAGTAAAAAAGAGTAGGAAAAGAATGAGAGAGAGAGACAGGAAGCTCATATATGTCTGAACGCTTGAACAAGGCTTTTGTCAGTTTGAAAGACAGAGACAGCAGATACATCCCCCTGTCTACATGGCAAGCGAGCGACAGGACGCAACGAGACTTGAACGTTATAATCAACGAAAATGTCTACACGGCGAGTGTGGAACGTAGACAGCTTCATTGATTAAAGGGGCGTTCGCACTGACAGCTATGTGCGCCGGCAATGAGGGTTCTGAGGTGACGCGAGCGACTGCGGCCATCGGTGATGGCAACAAAACTGAGCTGAGTTTACTTTTATGCAAATGAGCAGTGACATGGCCACTCCCAGTGCGAATGTAGACTGTTAGTGCAGCGGCTCGTGCAGCTAGTGCATTCACACTGACTGCAATTTGCACCGATGAAGTGATTAGAGTCTTAGATTTCAGGAGATTGTGCTATTTTATGCAAATCAAAGTAATCAAAGACTCATTGATGTGTTCATACCAGCCGTATTGATGAGCAAAAAAGTAAATGATAATATCGACTTATCGTTCTCTATTACTTGTTTTATTTATGATATTATCATTAACAGTACAAATAGGTTATCACTGATTTTTAATGTGAGCCGTTGGAAGGTTGATTCTCCTGAAAGGAATAGCATGGTCTCTGTGGTGTGATCAAAACATTGCTTTGTTTATTTGCTAATCCCAGCCAGCCTGCCCCAGCAACAACCACTCAACCAATAGCGTGAGGTTTGGGCGTGGCCATTTCGACCAATAGCAGATGGAGCCAGTGTTTGGGAAACCTGTTTGAAAACAACCACTTTTCAGCAGCACCATTTAAGGACAAAAAAAACCCGCACTTCAGCTTTGTAGCATTTGTAGTTTTGTCATGTTGCGTTGCTCTGCTTGCTCTCCAGCGTCGCTGGGGCATATACGAGTGTGTAGTGCTTTATTTCTGCAGTTGATTTTACTCTTCTGCACGTAATGAGCCTGTAAGTAAGTAAACAGTGTTAATGGAGGATGATGTGGACGCAGCTCTCCCGCTCGTACCCCTGCTGTTGCTAATTAGGATGAATGTATTTCAATGGCTCGTTTGTCCCCCTCCCTATGCAGCTCATTCCTTCTCGCGGCTTTTCTATCCGATTTCATTTCTTCTGCTCTGTGCTTCTTAATACGCTCGTCGGCTCATTGATGAGCCAGATGTTTTTATGATGAAACATGAAAAATAGGAAAATGGACACATTACTGACTCACGCTCCTCTCTGTTAGTTTGCCGTGGGTAATGTTTGTGAGCAGCCGATTATATTTAAACCACTCGCGGCGTGTCACCGTACACACTGAAGAGGACAAACGATTTGCAATTGCTTGCTATTTATTGCCCGCTATAATGTTGCCATTGTAAAGTTCTCCCTGCAATAACCCTGTGTCAAAACAGATTTATTATATTTAGTGCCTGTCTTTTCCGTGGAAGTCGAAAACAACTGTTGTACCTCTAATGATTTATTATGATTAATTTCGCTCCTAATTACTGTTATTTGTGCTTCTGTGGCGAGCGCGATATGCGCGTGTGCGTGTTCGAGGGCCGCCGTTTAGCAGAGTTGTGATGATATGAGTTTTTGTCCTCGCACCCGGCTTGTACCTGTGGGTGGGTGTGTTGTTAATGTTGCTTTGACGTAAAAGCCCTAATTTGGAGAGGTGATTGATGGTTTAATATTGCTGCCTGCAACCTTGCTGCCCCCACCCACCCAATGAAGCTGCAGGCAGGAACGATGCTACGGCAGCCAGTGTGTGTAATGTCACAATCTATTCCATCCTGGAAGAAAGTGGGGAATAAATACTGGAGCAGATTAAACCCAGTTGTGCTGTGTGAGCGCGCTTGTGTGTGTGTGCGCGCGTGGCCAGGCGCGTATAAATGCATTAGTGCTGTGATCTTGCACTGGTAAATATATACTACAGAATTTAATATTGCGATAGAGAGAGACTCTATGTGTCTGGCAAAAGTGTGCATTTGTAAATGCTTACATATACTGGTGGTTGCCTTTAATGTGTGCTCCAGCAAGAAGTGTGTATATAAATATATATATCCATAACCCAGCAGTGAAATCCAAATCGACTGACTTTGGTGTGAGGTCAGTCCGGAGTGACTACAGTCATTTTGTTTGCTATGATTTCAGCACTTTTTCCCCCCAACTAAATAACCCCTCTGGTTCTCTTTTTCCTCTGTTTGTCTTTTACTTGTCCATTTTGTTCCCATATTTCACCTGAATTTACCCTTGCTTTATCGCTCAGCTCACTTCTGTTCCAACAGTGCTGTTTAATGTATTTTTCACACTGTCTTTCACAGCTTTCATTAGTTATAAATGATTTAATGTTTAGTTAAAGAAGTAAATAAAAAATGTGAATCAATGAACAAAGGTAAAAAACGATAAGGAAAGAGTCACACAACCCAGATACATTTTTATATAGACGAGTTTTATTTATTTATTTATTTATTATTATTATTATTATTATTTTTTTTACATCAGAGCAACTCAAATAGCAATCTGACACATTTACAACTGGCATGCATCTTACCTGTCTCTAATCGATTCTGTGCAAATTTCTATCTAAAATAATCCTATTTTTAATGGTTCAGCTACTGTAGCTCTACACACTCCCCTGATATCACCTGAAATCATCAAGCAAGTGGTTTGTGTCTGTCACGTAACAACATTTTAACGACTATTTAAAGGTACATTACAGGATGCATCTTTCAATCCACTTTACCCAAATGCACTTGGCCGTGGAAGGTTGTCCATCCTGCTTTTTAACCACTAAAAAGCGTACTAACTTTTTCAAAAACTGTACCCAGCAAAACCATTTCATGGAGGCTTCAAGTCCCTTTTTAGTTGTGCGACCAGCACCTATAGTGTTGACACTTAATTTCTCAGACTTTCCCTGAGCAAACATGAAGCCATTATCCACCACACACCAGGGCCTCTGAGGTGTTTCATTATCCTATGCGTTGTCTGATTAGCATTTATATTTCTTAATATACCTATTAATGTTTTGATTCATAATTATGAGTACATATAGAAACGTACTGACCTTGACATATGCGGTGCATGTGTTCCAGTACTTCCCGTTACACAGAACACAAATAGCAATACCTTAAAATAGTAGTTTGCGTTTTCTTTGGCATCTCATAAGGTCACAGGAACTAAGGAGCCACGAGAGTAGGAAAAGTGGTAGAAATAAAAAGGCAGGAGAACTGTGAACAGGGTGGCTGATACAAATGAAGAGATTCTTGGTGGTAAAAATGGGAATGGAAAGCTGAAATAACCAGCATACAGTGCAATTTTGTACAAAACAGCATAAATATGAACCAAAATTATGCTGCGTCTGAAATCGTTTACTTCCCTACTATATAGTACGCAAAAAACAGCATGCGAGGCGAGTAGTATGTCCGAATTCATAGCATTCGAAATT
>JAUMHR010000045.1:4867883-4880184 GCA_032361145.1 Enteromius fasciolatus
CTTTTTAACGGTCGGGTAGTACGTTCGGTTTTAAATGTAGTACCTACTTAAGCAGTATGCGATTTCGGACGCAGCATTAGTGTTTTGTAGTGTGTGACTAATAAATTGTGACTCTACTGTAATTGACAGATTAGTACAAAATGTGATAGTTCTGCTTTTTTCTCCTCTACAGCTTTGATATGGATATTCTACTACTATTGATGGCCTACATAAACTTCAACTGCAAGAAAAACTTTATAATCTTGTTTGTCCGGTTTGTAGAGGTTGCAGTCGAAGATATGCTGGGAAAAACACATCCATCGTCTGGGAACTAGGAGATGATCAAGGCTCATTTTCCCAGCGGTTGTGAACATCTCTATTTTGAATTACGGAGTTATTTCGCCATGCGCAGCAAAGCAATCCGGTCCTCAATTCAAACAGATTATGGTTCCTCTCTAAAGAAATCTCTTACCCTTTTATTTTCCTTGACCTTCTTCTCTACCCCCGTGCTTTACGATATGGGCTACCCGTGGAGCGTACACCACAAACAGAGATTACCACAGGTTTCAAAGAGAAGCAACTTGTTAAAATCTCAGCGCTTCGCCCATGCTGCGTTTGAGCGTTAGTGCTTTTATTTATCGATCGTTTCAAAATACAATAAATGTTGTACTGTTGCACGTGAATACACACCTCTAACTGCATTCTTGTGAATTTGAGAATGGATCCGCATGATCTCAATCGCTCTCACCCCTTCCTCCCCCGACCAGTTATTTTGCTAATATGTTTTTAATGTTTGTGCGAAGCGGTCATCTTTTATAATTTGTTTTTGTATAAGCTGTGCTCCTATGTGTACAGAGAACATCAAAGCTGTAAAAATAGCTCTTCCCATTAAGCAAACTCGCCCTCTCATTTCTTTCCTGGGGCCTCTGTTGCTTGGCCGTCCTCACGGAGACATTTTAAAACACTGCCTGTGAAATCCAGAGACTTGAAACTATTTATGCTTTGGAAAATATATATCAGCTCTGAGACTTCGACGTGCTCGGCGAACGGGTTTCAATGGCACAAAGGTGTTGGAAATGGAACTATGGAATAAATAAAATATCGTTTTGTTTTGTTTTTTGCTCATACACTATCAATCCAAGTCTTCATGCAGCAGAAACTCTAGAGTCGTAGAGGATTATGACATTCTTAAGGGTGTTTACCAAATTAATTAATGGTCGCTGTTGCAAACAAACGGCTTACATCAAACCCGAAGAGTGTTTGCATATTGGTTCGTAATAAGGCCCGCCGTCGAATGTGATTTAAATGACAATGCACATCTCGCATAATGAGCTGCATAACGAGCTCCACCCGGGATTTTCCCCCCGTCGCATTCTAGTTTGTAACTGAGCCTGTCGTGATTGGCCGCCGGTTTGATTGGCAGCCCACTGGCTTTAACCGCAGACCTCCTTGCCCATTATTGACTAACGATCCCATTCTCACCAGCAGTTTTCCCAGCACTAAATCTATCCACGACTCTTTCAGCTCCAGCACAGTTGACTCACTGCGTGTTGACAGTATATGGCTGTAGCTATCATTATTTCTCCATGGAGGTCAGAGTACAGCAAGCATTTGATTATCAAATGGTGTATTTGTGCGAGGCGAGCATGGAGAGGCTGTTTCACCGGCGCGGAAAGAAAAAGCGCATGTAAATCACACAGCGGTGCTGCAGAATGCATTATTCCTGTCCTCTTCATGTTGCTGTGGTAACTATTTAAGAGTCAGTAGATCGGCGGTGTGCACGTTGATGACGTATTCTGAGTGTGTGTGTGCGAATTCTTTGAGCAAGTGTGCGTGCGTTTGTGTGTTCATGTGATCTTGCGTTTGTTTTACCAATTCAAGGCTTTGTCTTGCCCGGAGCAATGTCTTTTGACGGGTTAATTTGAAAAACAGATGAACAGACAAACACAGAGATGCACAGGGGGTGATGAAAAATAATAGTGAGAGGCAGCAGGAAATCAAACAAGAGTGGGAGAGTGAGGGATGTTGCGGGACAGAGACGGAAAAAGATTGAAGAGTGATTGTAGCATATATATTTATATGTTATGGGGGCGTATTAAGCCATTTCGTGATGTGCGATGAATGAGTTCTATTAATGAAAGCGCAGGCGCTATATGGACAGCAGGCTCACCACACACACACACACACACACACATAATGCCTTTCTATCTCTCTGGACTCATATCATTACCCATCATTACACCCCCCATTTGGCAGCGACCCCCTGTATCGATCATGGCCAATAACTCAGTCTCACCCCTGTTCACTCCATCTATCTCTATCTCTATTTGGCATCTCCATGGCCTTCACACTCAACAACACACACTCCCGTACACACTCGGTGACACATTCAGAGATGCAGGACTGTCCCTAACAACAACCTCACACCTCGTCCTCTTGTTCTCACCCGCTCTCCACACTGCCTGTGTGCTCTGTCTGCGTTTTGCAATGCTTTGCTCCCTACCTGACTTCCCGTTTCATCCTCCACCTACTTCCTGTCATGTTGCCTTCCCAGTTCATGTACTTATGCACTATTCGGTGCCATTTTATTCGATAAATAGTGTGAGTAGTGTGTGCGCATCAAAAATTCCAAAAAGTAATAAATGCTCTTTATATGCTGTAGGACCAAAAAATAAGTTTGGAGTATCGGACACTTCATGATCTCAACTGTCCTTACAAAGCAGAAGGAGCTGTCTGAGGATGGAAGACAAAATACCTTTATTAAATTCATATGCTACATCAGTGATGGGCAAATCCGGTCCTGGAGGAGTTTAGCTCCGACCTTAATCAAACACACCTGCAGTAGGTGGTAGAGATCATAATGCATAGAACTTCATTAGTGACAAAACTCCTGCTTTATTCTTTGCTTCTCTCTCTGCTTGCTACCTCACATCGTATCGCACAGTTGTCTTGCTTCCTACATCAATCCACCTTTGTCCCTGTCTCACTGTCTCACTCATTTATTAATTTATTCTTTTAGTAGTTGCTTTTATCTTAAACGACTTGAGGAAATTCTAATGGGTTTATCCCAATTTGCGCATCCCACTTTTTCCACGTTGAGATTTCACTGAAATTTAAAAAAAGAAAAAGTGCACTTCAAATTCCAGATTACGCACCTAATTAACCATAAAACGTGAAATGTTGGACAGATCATGCGCAAAGCAGTCATAGCTGTAAATACTTTGCAGAAGAGGCAGGGCTATCAAATACTTGATGACAAAATTAAATAAATGTATAAAAATGACTACACTTCAGGGTACTGCACAAAGTGCATAGTTGAAATGCACGTGGTATAGTACGTCATTTGGGATCCAACTGGTGTCTTATTTCCGGCCTCATATTACTTTCACTTCCTTCCTTTCTCATTACCTTGCCTGAATCCCTGTCTTACTTTCTGCCTCTCTTATTGTCTTATTTCCTGTATCACTCGCTGTGTTACTTCCGTTTACTTCCTGTCTCAAAGTTTGTCTTATATCCTGCCGCATTTCCTGCTTCACGTACTGGCTTGTTTCTTGTCTCTAACTTTTTTTTTCTTTTTTTCACATTAAATCTCATTCATTGCTTTACTTCCTGGCTCACTTGTTTTTTTTTTGTCTTGCTTTACCATTCTGTATCTTTCTTTGCCTGTCTTTCTCCATTCTTTACTTTAGTCCCTGTCACACTTCCTGCCTCTTTCCTGGTCTGTGTTACACTTTGTTCTTTATTCCCTTCCTTCACTATTTTTATGTCTTGTTGACTCAGATGGGCATAATAAGCTATGTTGCACTACTTGCAGAACCCTTGCAATTGGCTGAATTGGTAGGTCCTACCATGATTTGATAGTCCACTATGAAGTTACATTTTTTCCCCTTACAAATTAGTTTGATACAATATTCTATATGAATGTAGGTATGTTTAAACACAACACACAAGTGCCAACACTGTAAAAACATGGCTGTGATTTTAACAGTAAATCTGTGAAAAAGCTAAGGTAAAAACCTGTTAAATGGTTAATGGTATTTTCCTGTAAAATTTACAGGCAAAAAACGTAAACTGGCATTCCCAGAATTCCTTGCATTGCATTTCAAATTTTGTTTGAATTTGATGGGTTTTTTTTTAATAACTGTTTCTTCCTAGGTTTTTCTTATTAGTTATGTTAATTAGGATTGTATTTTACATGTAATCTTGTTAAATTAATGTTTATTGCAAATTTCAGTTTAATGAGTCACTTAAAACCGTAAAACCTAAAATGGTGTTACCGTATTTTCTATGGTCGAATTTCGGCAACCACAGCTGCCTGTTTTTTACAATAAATTTTAAGGATTTTTTTTACAGTGTACCTAAATTCCTTTTTCATTCCCTGCTTTACTTCCTCCTCGAGTATCTCCCTCACTTTCTTCCTCACCTATTCCCACACCTGTGCATGTGATCTCACATACTATAAGAATAGGCACTTGTTTTATTAAAAAAAGCGTATTTTGTACCCTGCATATGTGTAGTTTGAATGCAATCTGGACACTTTTTTTTGCATTGTCATGACCTCTTTCCCACCATTCATGACTCCTCTCCCCTGGCTTCATAGCATTGCAAGTAGTAGTATGTCATCTGGGTATTATTTGCTCAAAGCTTAATGAAAACAGCTAGATTAGCACATAATAATTTTACATCATTCTTTTTGCATAACGTATAGTACAAATTTGAGCATATACATACATGGTGCATCTTGAACTGCGTCTTAAGTGATACACTATGTACCATGTGATCAACCATATATATATATATATATATATACCATGTGTACCATATATATGCACCATGTGATCAACCATGTAGTGTATGCATTTTGCTCTGCTCTGCTCACTTCCTGCCATGCTCTTTGCCTTACTTCCTGCATTTCTTGCTGGCTTCCTCCCTGCCTCTCACACTTCTCTCTATCACATTCTCTCAAAATCATGTTTCCATCTGTTCCTGTTGTTCAGAATGCCTTCAAATGACTCTTATTGGCTGATGATGGAAACTGTCACATCTTCGTCTCACTCCCATTGAATCTCCACCTTCTCCCCAACAGCTGTCAAAGCCACTAGTTTTTCTTCACTTGCTCATTTACTGTATAGAGAGCCATTAAAGAGAGCCTCTCTTTCTCACACACTCTTCCCTCACACTTGCCTTTAAATCTCATCTCCTAATCTCACTCTGCCACTACTGTCCTGCAGTACAGCCTTCCAGATAGTATTCTGCCTCTAACCCTAACTGCTGCACAACCTCCTATATCAGTAAATCGAATCAATACTTTGTATCTTTTGGTCTGTATCTTTCCACCACTCTATCTCACCATCTAAATTTCCACGACGTGTATAGAGGAGCCCCGTCTGTCAAATCTCAGCATCTTCTCGGAGGTCTTTGTTTCTGTTCCGCTCTTTGCGCATACAGTATGCAAGCTGTCTGTTCTCTCTCACTCTCTTTGTGCATCTGTTTTCTGTTAAGCCAGTGTTAATATTGTCAACAAAATAACTGACAAAAATGTTGTGACGAGATGAAAAGACGCATTGTGCTGATAGTTAAACAGTTTTAATTAAAACATTGATAATATGACTTGAAAAATAACACAGCAAGATATGCAATTTGATAACGCATAAAAAGAACAAAAATGTTGAATATTTAGGAAATCTGTTCATAGTATGCTGGTTAAGCAGGTTGATTAGCCCACCCTTTGCTCTCTATAAAATTATTCAGCTATAACCAGAACATATCTATGGGGACTTTTGGTCATGTGGACTTTTAAACTATAATAAAATACAGTTATATGTTAAAATGTATTTGAAATACATTTATTTCATGCTTAGTATACTACAAAAGCATTTACATAGTATGTGCTTTATACATATACACACCTCTCTTCATCTCCCTGCACTGGCTCCCAATTGCAGCTTGCATCAAATTCAAGGCACTGACGCTTGCATTTGGAACAATCTCCGGCTCGGCTCCCACTTACCTCCACTCACTGCTACCAATCCACACTCGGTCCAGAACTCTGAGATCTGCCAGTGAGCGACGCCTCACTGTACCATCACAAAGAGACACAAAATCTCTTTTCAGTACATTCTCTTACACCGTTCCTGGCTGGTGGAATGATCTTCCCACCACTACCCGAAATGCTAACTCCCTTACAACTTTCAAACGGCTGCTGAATATCCATCTATTTCAACACTATTTGACATCCTAAAAAATAAAAATCCTTAACCCTACTCTCTCTTTCCCTTGTTTTTGCCTCTTTAGGACTAATTGCTTGTTGTTTTCCCCACCTGTAAGTTGCTTTGGATAAAAGCGTCTGCTAAATGAATAAATGTAACTGTAATGCATTATCAACACGTGCATAACTAAAAAAATTACCTCTTTTTTTCTCAATGTACATTCCATTTCCACCAAATCTCAAAGCATGCGCTGTTTTGTGGAAATGCCAAACCAAAAATGCTTGAGATATAATTTCCGCCACACATCTCAAGGTAAGTATTGTGTTCAAGCTAATAATCTGGTGGAAATGACATTTTAAGCATGTTTGGCATGGCCACAAAGCAGTCACATAGTAACTCTTAAAAAGTAGCTAGTGCTTCAGCACATTTTTGAACTTGTGTTGTATTTCTTGAGCTCAAATGTAGAGCATGGTGCTAGAAACACCCAAGGTCATCTGTTCGAATCCCAAGGAATGCATGAACTGTATGCCTTCCATACAATGGAAGTCGCTTTGGATAAAAGCATCTGCCAAAAGCACACAGTTCCAATGCTGGCGTGTCCCTGTAGACACACTCCTGGTAGGCCGGTGAGGGACAGTGTCATCCCTTGAAGCTCCAAATGCATGTTTTCCAGTCCCTGTAAAGCAAAGACCTCCAGGTCATATTTCTCCAGGGGTCTGCGCCAGCCAAGAAGCTGCCTTTGAGATGAATGGGAACGCTTCTCCAACTCTTATACACAGACCTCCTTGGATGGGGCTGGCTTGAGGGTAGGCAGATGTTCCTTCAAAATGACATGATGAAATAATGACTAAATAGAGGATATCTTCATCAAAGCTACACAACCAAAGAAGAAAACTTCAAGTAAAATTGAACACGTGCCATGCTGTACATATACTTCACATGCTTTCCATCATATGACAGAACAGTGTCCTCGATTCCGCACTTCCTCCCTCCTGACCTTACAGTCTTCATTGTTGTCTTCATTGTATCTCAAACACAATCTCACGTGGGTGTCTGGTCCCTCAGGTCTCCTGTCTCTCTTCCTTTCAATCTCTCTGACGCCTCAGACTTTAACGCAACAATCAGTATTTCACAGCTCCCTCATCTTTTCAGTTGCTCTCCATCCCTTTTGTTTCTTTATCAAATTCTCACATCTCCACTGGACCCAATTAAAATTTCCAAGGCCTTTGAAGTCGAAAAACAAATTAACCTATCTTGACTTGTCAGGTTCAACAAGTGCTAGTTTGACTGCTAGTCTCACAAAATGTTGGGCAATCTAGTTTCTCTTAGTAACAAACTGTAATTTTGCTGCAGGAGTATCAGTAATAATTTGTAAGTCTTGACTTATATTCTTTGCAGACGCAGGGAACATCGCTCTATGCTTTAAAAGGCTTTTTAAATCTCTGTCCGTCCCTCTGTGTCAGCTTGAAGAGGAAACACTCTCTATTCTCACTGTTGAACTGAGCACCAGCTGGGAAGATAGCCATATTTCACTACTGATAATTACAGTATAGTAGATTTTCTTCATACAGAATATTTGGTTCATGTACAGTGATACATGGTCAGCTATTTTACATTTCTATTTTCTTGATAGTCTGCTATCAACAGTTCAAGCTAGCCTTCGTTATAGGTCTATAATGACTTTTTGGAATTAACAGCTGAGGCTTTGGATGAAGAAATAATCTTATTTGCAGTTTTAATTACAAAAACCTTGAAATATATCATCTGATCCATGTCTTGAGGTGTGGCAACCATAGAATAAGCGGAATAATTGACTCCGGAGAGTTCAATTACTAGAAAAATTATGCACAGTCGAGGTGGGGATGCGGTTAGCAAACACACATAATGTTTACACATTAATTACAGTACACAGATTCAATTTTTGTGTTATATTTTCTTTAATTTAGGGAGAAGTGATTTAATTCATAGAGACAAAAAAGTGTTGAATTAAGAGAAATTGTCTACACATTTATTTCTAATTTCCTCTTTCTCTCGATCTCTCTTGCTTCTTTTTTTTTACATCGTTCTGTCTATACTAAGCACGTCTGTGTATATATACTCCATTGATTATAAGTGAGTTGGGATGAACCGGGCCTTCACGCAATTGTCTTCTGGCAGGCAAGTGATGGATTTTAGGTCCTTCTGCAGTCATCTTTGATTAATGGAGGAGACCATAGTGGACAGGGCAGAAGACTGCGATCAATTCGCCAATAATTCCATATTTACACATCATCAAAAAGAGGAGAAGAGAGAGGAAGATGCAGGAAGGGCAGATAATTAGTCACGCAAATCTACATTTAATGAGCAGGAGATCTATTAACTGAGGAAAACTAGAAGAACATTGAGAGACAGGATGGGTCCTCAGTAAACCCGCATGGGATCACATCGCCCACCCTTGGCATGTTCTGAAATATTCTGGCTAAATTGCTTATGGTTTCAGCAGTTAGCTCTCCCATCTCAGTTTTAACATATTTCACCATGTATAAACGTGCTAATTAAAAAAAAAAGTTTCACACAAAAAGAAATCAAATCAACTGTAATGATCTGACACTTACATTTGTTGAATAATAGTTCTCAATATAAGAGTTTTAATTGTGTACCCAGAAAAAAAAGTTGGGCTTACTTTAAAAGTTTACTTTTTTACAATTTTACAAATGATCAAATGAACTGAATTAGAAACTTTGAAGTAGAGGGGCTGAAAATGAAGCCTCAAATTCTCTTGTAAAATAAACTTGAACATTTTTTTTTTCAACCTTCGAAATTCAGATCGCTCTATTATTGTATTAAATCTAACGTATATAAAAAAATGATGTGACCTGACTTACTAAATGCCAGAAAGAATCACTTCGCTCTTTTGTTGAAACTCTAGTAGCGTAGAGTTGTTTGCTGATGCGAAAAGTAAAAATTAGACACTGAAACAGTTATTATGCTTTATTAATAAATATGACAGGAAAATAAGTACGCGCATGACAAAGTAAAACAATCATAGACATACGGCAGAGAAGGTGGAAACATTTGGTGACAAGTTGAGAAATTCCTTAGTAATGCCCAAAATAATGTACATTTAATTGAAAATGTGTTATTGTTTACATTTATGCAAATTTATGTTTAATACAATTAGTTGCACTTAAGAGCGAGTTTGTGACCTACTTTAGTGCATCTGTCATATTATTTTTATTGTCTTTAAAACATGGTTCAGATATACTGAGATTAATAGTAAACAAAAACACAGTGTCATATATGAAATGATATTTTTGCTGAACCTTGTATGTTTAGAAATTTGCAATGTAATTCACTTTAAAAGTAAAAACAAAAATTATAATAAATTATTTTACACAATAACACGACAAAATAAGTGCGTTGGGATTTCTGGTTTATGAGGACACAAATGTGTATAACGACATGGGTACTACAACGCAAACATGGTTTATGAGGACACTTCCTGTGTCCCCGTAAAACAAAAGGCTTAGAAAACATACTAAACAGTGTTTGATGAAATTCAAAAACTGTACACAGTTTCCTGTAAGGGGTAGGTTTAGGTGTAGGGTCAGTGTAGGACAATACCACATACACTCTGTACAGTAGAAACACCATCACACTTATTTAGAGCCCCCGAAAAACCACAAATTCAAGTATGAGTGTACTTGCTTATAGCATGACAACCCTAATATTTTTTTTTAAATAAATGTATTTTATAGTAAGTGTATATAAATATATATGTATATTGCTTGAGACCTCACGTGAAGTACAACTTCTGCACAATGCACATTTCTTAAACATTACACATAAAATGTGTTTTATTGTCACCACTGATGACATTTATAGTGTTGGGTAGGTGAGCGCCAGCCAATAAGATTATTGTTAGCGCATTAGCTCCACCCATTACTAGAGAAAATGAATTACCAAAGGAACGCCATTATTTTGACTGGAAAATACAGCAAAGAATATAATTTACATGTAGCGTGGTAATGCTGCTCTCTCTAGCTATGTATCTTTCTTTGCGTGTGTGAGTCAAAGCGATGACGACACGTGCGCCTTCACACAGGTACGTTACACTGCGCAGCCATTAAGATCAACTGAGCCTATACTAAATTACAGTAACACCGCATTTTATTGTCTGTAACGGTAACGCCATTGTAATGGGGTAAACGGTCATTTGTTTCATTTCTTGTTACTGTAAAAGATAACGCTGCACATTTCTTTTTCACGTGGATAATAAGCACTGAATATTGCATAGGCTCAAAAAAAAGCACAATATTTATTGGCAAACTTGCCAACACAAGGCAGGACATTTGTGTTTGTTTCCAAGTGTTTTCATTAAGACACAGTGCCATGAACCTTGCAACTTTTCTTTTTTTTTCCTTAGAAGAGCTTATTGCAATGGCTTGCACAGATGTGTGGGCTAAGCCCTGAATATCCACTGACCCTTGAACCGCCCGATCAGTGTCCATCTAAACATGAAAAAACAGGAATATCTATGAATATGAATGAGATTGTGTCGCAAATCCGTACCAAAATCTGGTGAAGGGAGCAAAGCATGAAGCGTACACGTAAATGTGTCTTAGATGGCAAATCCTGGAATCATCTGTACATGCTTGTAACGTTTCCTAGAGTTCTCTGAGGCCAACTAAAGTCAGCAGTTCAGTGATACACTGCTTTGGCCAGGGCCCTTTTACCCTCCATTAGACAAAGTGCAGGCTGGTAGGATTTTGTACCTAAAGCTTCAAACCGGGCCGGAGAAGAACACTCTGCAGAACTGGGATCAGGGCATGTGTGTGTGAGAGATACAACTAGATCTGGCCTCTGGATTCGATTTCAGCTGATGTTGCACTGAGAGCTTCTTGCCTACAAAGCCACGGTATGTGTGTGAGCCAATGTGTGTTTGAAGTGTGTGGGTTTTAGGAAGTGAGAAATCCATAGAGAACAAGAGGGTGCAGGAAAATAAGCATGCCCTGTTAGCACAAATGTGTTTGTGTGGGTGTACATTAACATCTATGTGGGTTGGACGGAGGCTGAATATGCAAAACGACGCAAACAAAAGATGATTTCTTCTTGACGGACTACGCTACATCTCTTATGCTGCTTAATCGAACCGCATTCCCCTTTCTTCTGTATGCACACCTTAGCAGTAGCTCGTCTGACCTTGAGTGAAAGAACTAGTCAACCTCTCTCTCATTAGACACAGCTGAGATAATCTCAGCATGCCCGTAAACACCACGCTTAAACTCCGAACCTGACAAGCAATTATTTCTGTCTCCATCAGCCGAAGGGGCACCTTCACTCGTATGTGTGCTGTTACAACTGTAATTATTGCGTTACTGACCTTGTTGGCTTTAGGGTCTTTTCAATATGTTGTAATTATCACTGCTGCGTTTTCCCTGACTTTTCTAGGTGTTAACAATGGAGGTTTTGTTTTCTTACTCCCCCAGTTGTTTCATGAAAAAATGGGTTTAAAGGAAAAGGTGTGCTGGCTGAGGGCGTGTGTGCACAAATCCACATCTGCGACCCCATTTACTCCTGTTGTACTGTGATCTGATCACAAGTGGTCAGGTGTAAACGGGGTCCAAAACTAAGTGTCTGAACTCGCCCCCAGTTTTGTTTCCCCTTCCCTTCATGCTTTGCACAGGGCTAGATAAGGATAAATCTTGCAATAAAATGTTATTTTAGGCATTTTTTTATTAAGATGATCAAATTGGGAGATTTGGTAATGTTTAATGCTCTTTTATGTTTGTATTTTTACTGACCTTCTGGTATGTTGGTGTTTTGGGGGGTTACCAGTGTGATAAAGTATAGAGCATGCTCTTGGGGAACTGCTAACATGAATCAAAGCTATTTTAATAATAGTAATAATAAAAATTTTCCCAGAGCCTGCTCCAGTTTCAGTGCCTTCTCCGGTCCGGTTGGTTCCAGAGCCTGATCCAGTTCCAGTGCCTGCTCCGGTCCGGGTGGTTCCAGAGCCTGTTCCGGTTCCAGTGCCCGATCCAGTCCGGGTAGTTCCAGAGTCTGTTCCGGTTCCAGTGTCTGTTCCAGTTCGGGTGTTTCCAGAGTCTGTTCCGGTTCCAGTGTCTGTTCCA
>JAUMHR010000045.1:4884953-4899613 GCA_032361145.1 Enteromius fasciolatus
AAAAATATAAGTCCTTTAATAAGAGGTTTTTAACTACAAACTGTTACTTCTGACTAAATATGCATCTTCTATCAAGAACATTGTTTTCTCTGGTGAAAATCAAGCATTTTTTTCCAAGCGAAAGCAGTCGAAAACCGCTCTAACCAAATATGTTGGTGCATTTTGATATGATAGGACAACAAAGAATGGACTTTTTCACAGGAGGAAGCATTATTATGGATTACAGACTGGTATTTTTTTTTCCAGAAAAGGCCTTAATGATGGATTTGTTTCTTACAAACACAGTGATGTAATAATACATTCCTCCAAATCTCTTCTGATGAAGAATCAAACCTACATCTTCGATGGCAAATCTTTAGTAAATTTAAGCCAAGTATTCTTTTAAATATGAACGATTACGTCCTTGCACGTGGATGCACTGCGACACAGGCACTTTTTCTCTGCATCCTCTTCATATTCCTGCATCTCTCCCATGCAAAAGCCCCCAGGCTGCCGAGTTAGCATGCAGCTTCTAGCACTTTAGGTTTACAGATCAAAGGTCCATTTCCGTTCCCTCGTGCACAACATGGAGACATGTGGCGTATGATTATTCCGATAAGCTGCTGATATCCTCCAGGGTGGAAAGGATCAAATCAGAGGCTTTGTTGTGTTCATTATGCACACTCTCTCCAGTCACCTCTCCTCATGGCTCCTCCGGAGAGCGCCACAAAGGCGACTCCTCGAATCCGCCGCATGCTCAATTATTTTCAATTATACCCATTGGCCTCCCTTGTATCTTTTCCCGTAACTTAATTGTGATCTGAAATGACTTGTTGATTGACAGCAGAAGGCAATTGGAGGCGGGAGAGATGGTGGCCCCTCTGGTAATTATCACAGATTGGTGTCAAGCACACATATTCCACAACTCCCTCTCTATCCAACAACAGCCTTCTGCGTAAGTGCAATCACTCAGATGGGACTGAGGATGTCACAGACGGCGAAATCGTAGTCATATTAAAACTCACGTATGGTGTGTTAACTGCAGTGGTTTTGTAGTAACATAAAGGGCAGTAAGGAAGTGTTCCATAAAGACATTTAATCCAGGGTTATCGGGGTGCTTAATTTCTAAGGTGATGTACTATGCTTACTCATCTTTCTCAGCTCCATCTACTAGAGAGCAGCAACCAGAGATGTGTCTTCGTCGTTTTGATATATTATATCTGTATAAAAGCAGACTGGCAGAGCTTCAATGGACTCGTTTTCAGGACCATGGATAGCTCAGAGATCATAGTATGTTATTTCAGCACCACGGAGAGCGCAGTGACAGTACATTCAGTTACAAGTTGCATTCACACTTCGATTTTTTTTTTTGTGATGCAAAAAATCTTTATATATGAAAGATGTCATCGCATTTCATATTTTTTTTTTAGTTTTATTTGTTTAGCATCAGTGCAAAAACAGTTTCTCTTTAGTTCAAACACATAAAAATTGTAAACCAACCAGACATGACACAATATGATGCCACAACACATGACAAAAGAAGTGTTGTCTATGTAAATAAGAGTTTTATCCCTAACCATCCATGACAGCTACATGACAAGCGACAGGGGATTCTATTTTTATAATAGATTACGTTTCTGTGATGCCACAGCTGGGAACAAGAACATACAAAATGTGTGTCCAATGCAGTGCTATTTTAGTATCATTGAGAAACAAAGAATTAGCTTTTTTCTCTCCCAGTTTTAATTTTAGTAGACCAAGTTGAATGAAAATGAGAAATATTGCCTTTGCAATTTCCTGTTTATATATATATATATATATATATATATATATAAATTTCAGAATTTTAATACTAATCTCACATACTAATTATGTGCTTTCTGTGTTCTTAAATATATTCTTTATTTTAGTTTAAACATAAATGTTAGGGACTAATAATATATATTAAATAATAATGAACGTGTCAATGGAACCATGATACAGATTGCATGAGTCAGTGTATACATTTGAGTGCTTGTTATAAATAACATTAAAATGTTTTTATTTTCTATTAAACTGATTATGTACTTCCATTTCCATTTCATTGAGAGTGCAAGACATAGCTTGCAGAGAAACATCCCACCTACGCGCCCTTCTGATTGGCTGTGGTTTGTGATTGATTCTGTTGCATCTTGTAACCGCGTCGCGTCTGGTGTGGACAAATTGCTTCTCGCTGTAATTTTGTAGCGTCACGCAGGACATTATAATATTATCCAAAGACCCAAAGCAGAGAAGAATCCTGAGTGGATAAGCTACATTTAAAACTGCACTTGTCAAGCATAACTAAACTTAGCTTCACATCATGCCTAAAACCGTGCTCATTCTCTTATCTTCTGAATATTTACCATAGTATAACAAAATGTCTGCAGACATGACACACTTCTACCATTGCACAGCATAGACCACCCAGCAACAAATTTCCACAACATTGCCAATCAGGCCACTTTAGAGCTTGTGCTCTTTGTGTTTTGCACAGATATCAGTATATGATATTTAAATCCTAGACATCAAGTTATTCATGAAACATGAATGCTTCCTCTTTGCATGTTGTAGTTTATAGTGATTGCCCCTTGAAGCAAAAACAATCAAAACCGGGTCGTAAAAAAGGTAATTTAAGCTTGTTTCTGAAAAATCACAATTAGCTTTTTATTATAACTCATTTTATTCCATGGCGGAAACAAGCTTGCACGCAAACTTATTTTTACCTCTGAGCAAAGAATAAAAAAGCGAGTACTGTATATCGGAGCCTTTGCAATCCAACCATTCAAAACCGGCTCAGAACCATGGACAGCACCCAAAAATGCTCTCGACCACACATGGCGCCACTGTTTGCCCTTGTCCTCTTGTACACTATGACCTCATAAATGAGTGAGAGCTGGAATGCAAGTGTCCAATATTAGTATATTAGACGCAGAGACCAGACAAAGAATATTGAGCAAGCAGAGACAACGATGTGGGTGGTCTCGACGGGGTAAAGAAGCAGGAAAGCATGCAAAATATAATATAAGCAGGGAAGTTATAGAGGAGAGAGAACTCACAGTCCAGCTGGCTCCATGGCTCCACTAACACACATCCAATTATAAAGTCTAGCAGCAGCTTAACTGGCTGCCACGAGCTGGTGAGGAGCCAGTGTTGTATGCAATCATCAGTCCATAGGGTCACTCCGATTCGCCTGACAACACCCACACCCTGCCGCTGAGCTGCCTAAATGAGCAGCAGCAACAGAAAACCCCTCTAATGTCATTAAGGGCCTAATGAGTTTTAATTGGGAGGAGATCTTAACTTGGAGCCCTAATTGCATCTGATTAAAGACAATATTAGTTTTACTGCTGGTAAATTGGTCGGGGAGGAGAACCGAGACGGTTTTAGTGGGATCAATGTGGTCCTGCTGGAGATATTGTTGAAAGACAAGAATTGAAGTAGACATTGAGGAAGGATAGTGGGATGAGAAATGAAGGCGGCGTGAAGAAGCCAGGAATCTCTCACCGATTCAACATTAGGCATTAGAAAGAAAATATGGTCCAACTTTAGATTAAGTGTCCCTAATACCTGTGTACTTACATAGAAACTAGATGTGTATGTAGTATGTAACCACAGTGTAACATAGTATCTACAGCTCTAATGTTTACATGTGATTACTCTGATGTTACACAGCAGCGACCATTATGTTAGGCATAACAAATAAATTGTGGTTGGTTTCCAGAATGTTGTACTTTATATTAAGTGAGCCATTCCTGAGGAGTTACCATGTACACTGTTATTAAAAAAGCGTTGTTACCAATGTACTGTTACACATTATTACTTAAACATATAGAATTTCTGTTACACAAGTACTTAGTGAAGTGAAAAAAGTGTTGGTACCAATGTCTTGTTACACATTTGTACTTACACACACCATTCTGAGGGGTGTTACATGTGTGTAGTTACAGTAATATTACAGCTGTAGATACTATGTTCCAATACTTACGCTCAAACTACGTACATGTCTAGTTACTATGTAAGTACACAAATATTATGGCCACTTTATATAAAGTGGGACTGAAAATGTAATACTATGGCATTCATGTCTAACCAAGCCTGTTTAGCTCAATCATTTTTCAAATGTTTGTCTTTCCATGCAACAGTGTTTCCATTTACAACTGCTTCGACTGAATTGGGTCAAATAGTAGGAACCTTCTTTCAAAGAGAGAGAACTTTTACTACAACTCGTTTAGTTCCGGTGAATCACATCAATGAATTGCTTTAAGTGACTGAAGGAAGAAAAAAAAAAACATGCCAGACCTAAGTGATGGCCTTAAATGCATCCCCACTCTGATATCCATTCAGCCCAACAATGGCCTACTTTGCCTCATCATGTCAAACACTCCAGCTATTAACTCTATTAAAGCGACCTGTGGAATGGATGGAGCATGATGGGGATAATCACAGGCCGGATTTAGCACAGTCTCTCAAACATTTGTCCGCTGTCGGGGTCAAATACAACAAAGCAGATTCCAATCTGCTGCGTACCTGAGCAACACATCCAGACTTCATAACTCACTTTTTGACAGCTGTGCTTGAGATTAGCCAACACTTAGATGCACGAGCTCCAACAGATTCTCATAATCCCTGTGCCTTCCGTGTGCTCGAGAACATTTGTGGCGAATTGCGGTTGGATCAGTGATAATTGGACGCAAGGCATCGGAGACTGAGGTAAATTACGCCAACACGAGACAATATTTCCTCTGATTTCAAAAACGATGCGCTTTCTTAATTGCCATCCTCACCTGACCAATTGGAAGAGTTCTTTTATTTTTCCAAACAACCTCTTCTGGCCGGAATATGAGGGTCTAATGAGCTCCGGGTGTCCCCCGAAGCCTTCGGAAGCACCTTGCTACATGTTTTGCTAATACACCAATTAGTCATGAGCTACAATTAGTGAAGAAGCGAGACCCCCAAAGCACATGTCCATAAGCAGTAAACGCTCTAATCTCTCAGCTCTACGGCCATCATCACTTCTTTACTTCACTCATCTTCCTCCGCGGTTGCTCCCACCTGCGTGGGGCATATTAGCGGAGCGCAGCAGGCTTCTGCTAGCATGTATGAGTGTAAGAATGTGTCTACGTTTGCAGGTTGGTGTCTGTATTTAAGTGGGCTGGGACCGGCTGATCGGGCCAGATGAGTAGGGTGTATCAAGAGACATGAAAAGTCAGGGAAGCAGAAATGGGTTTTAAAGTTACAAGCTAAAATACACTCAAAGTGCAAATCTAGCGTGACCGATGTATCTGATTTCCCCACAACTGCCTCACTTCTTTTGCTACTAAAGGAAAACCAGTGAACCTCATAAAAGGGGGTCTGCCATCATTCTAAATGAAGGCACAGAACCGGCGTTGCTCACAATGAAAATGTGTCGGTTTGTAAGTTTTGGACTGCTGTATTTTTTTCCAAATATGTGAATTATCAGACTGAACTCACAGTGTTGTCCATGTGCTTGTGAGTGAGAGCACTTTCATGAATATTCAAAGCCATTACATCAGCACGAGTGGTTCTCAGCTGGTTTCGCTTCAGGACTCAGATTTCAAAACAACAACAAAAATCAAATACTGAAATGTTTTAATATTATCTAGCAATAGCTGTATACAAAATCATTTCAACAAGTGCCCAAGATAAAGCTAAAAAACTGAATACATAAATGAGGGTTTCACAATAATGGACATGGAATGTCGTCGTATGTGTCAAGCGATTAAAAGAACGGTAAGTCAACTGACAGTGCTAACGTTACATGTCACTGAGGCTGATAGAAGCAGAAAACACCATAGACGAAGTCTTCAGGTAAATGTCATTTATCAAGTTGATAAAATGTCTACACGGTATATGTTCACACTGCGTTTTAAATCATGGTGGGTAAGGACGTTTTCGTATGCTTTTTGACATGTCACCGATAGTTCCTAGTGTTTTTTTAGGCGCTACTCTGAAGTATGGCTAATGAAGTTCCTCCAAACAGAGTTCATGGAACTAAAATCATTCCTGTTGTGGGAACACGCCAAAAACTGGGTAGTAGCACAATTAGTTTGGATTCTACGAAATGGTTCCTGCGGTGCATGGGTGGACCTAGGGGTGGGGCCAGAGGGGCACTGGCCCCAGTTGAAATCTGATTGGCCCCTGAAGTGCCCCTGTCTTGTCAGTCATTGCTGATTTACATCAAAGCTCGCAATTGGCTTCGTCTTTGAATAGCCTACATTACAGTTTCTGTCTAAAGGTGCTAGTGCTTATGTTTTCACAATCTTCTTCCCTTTTGACGGCGAATACCTATTCAAAAGTTTAAAGTAAAAAAACATATTATGGTTCCAGTCATTTAGGTTTTCTTTTTCTTTGTCTAACGTTAGAAAGCTAATCAGCTCAGGGCTGGAAAATTGCCCGATATCCAGTGTGAAAGACACTCGGGACAGTTGATGGATTTGCCACTTGCCCGATTTGTCTAGTTTATGTAAGCTTTTGATTTGTTTAGCAGCTAACGTTAGACCGTCGGTTAAACGTTTTATTCACATGCTGTTCTGACATGCGCTTTCTCTGATCCTGAGATCAGACCTTGTTAAACAGCACCAAATTACTGAAATAAGTTATCTTTTGTGCTAATGCTGTAAAGACAAACAAGGCTTATTTTTAGACTCAGTTGGTTATGTCTACAATCAGAAGAAATCAGAGAAAGCAGATACCTTCCTGTATATTAGAAGCCTGCGGGTCTTAAAGGGACCCGGTCTAAAATTTTACTTCTGTCATTATTAACTGCATTCATTTCTGTATTCATTTGTTTCTATGCTAAATTCAAAAGAATATACCTGTCGTTTGAAGCGGCAATATTTGAATTTGTAATGAGCGCGTCAGTCCGCCGTGGGCTTTGCTGTTTATGGTCACATCTTCTCTCGCTGCTCCAGGTCAAGATCATTGATATGACAACTAAAAAAAACACAAAAATAATAAAAATGGATGCCGCAATTTCAATATTCATCAGGATCCATTTTAGTCAATAGTAAAGTAATAAGTAAATGTACGTTCTATAGAACAAAATTTTATGTAAAATCCAGATCACGTTGGTATTTATAATACATCATAAGGGTATTCCAAAGGCATTATAATTAAAGCATAATGCATTATAAATAACTCCATTGAATTCTCATAAAACAGTTTTAATGTGCTATAACAACTTATTTGTGGTTATACCTTTTAAGAGTATGGTCATTTATAACACGCAATAAACATGATTAAAATGGATCATATACAATGCATATTCATAATGCATTATAACTTTCATATCTTGCCATTTTACCTATGTTACTTTACATAAAGCTGACAAATACTACTTATAAGTAATAATAATTACAATACTTTTTTTTTTCTCAAACCGCCATAAGATCAGTTATCAGATCAGATGAATGTTTAATATGGCACATTTGCTTTGAATGTTATTCTGTTGATAAGTAACTCTGCCACTACATGTCATTTTTCAGTAGAAAATAATAGCTAGCTCACATTAGCCTCACAGGAAACACTCAAATAACACTCAGCACCTAACCACTCACAAGATGTTGTAAGATGCTGTGCAGATCTTAAATAAACAATGTCAAGATATGATAAAGTCCATTATAAATGAAGTAGATGTAATATGGTGTTCATTGTGTGTTATAAAGTGTTATAAAGAATATTATTATAAATAATAATATTCTTAAGTTATAATCACAAACACATAAATATTACAATGTATTATAATTGTTTTAATAATTATTCATGATATATTATGACACATTATAAGGTTTTTTATAAAGTCATTATAATGCCTTAAGAATACCCTTATGATGTTTTATAAATACAGGCTTCATAGAAAGGGTTATATTCACCCCATTCACTCTCGGCTATGGAGTACACTTCCCATGATCCCCCACACCGGTCTGCCAATCCTCGGAGCACTAGTGACCAGCACCTATCCCTCATCACCACAATCACCTCTACAGAAGCCACCTCCCACACTTGCTCAGTGTCTGGCCTACGAACGGGTATCTACAGACTCCCTTATCTGTTCCTTGTGATCTCTAATCATATTTTGACGTCTTCCAAAGATACTCCAGTGAGCTTCTGTGGTCTCCAGTGTTGTGCCCTTACAAACTATTATTGAGCTGCGTTTTCCTCATTTTGTATCCTTGTGTTTTATTTATTTATTTTGCTTGTGTTTTATGAAGAATTACCTGTTCCTTCAGCAATACTCCTGTGTCTGAGGATAGTTACTTGTGTACTCATTAACTTTTGTGCTTTCTGCTTACATACTAGCCTGTATTCATCTGTTTATCATATTTCCAATAAACCTCCATCATTCTCCAACTCCATCTTCAGCGTGTCATTACAGACATCTGCTAGTGCGTTGCGCATAATACTTGGCCCCCCTCAGTAAATTGTGGCCCCACTCTGGCCAATGCCTTTAAAAAAATCCTACATCCGCCACTGCTGTGGTGTGAAAAGCCCTGATGATTTCAGTAACGGCTCCTGAAAATGTAGCTTTGTCACGTCACAAGGATAAATAACATTTTAAAATATATTCATGTGTATCCATGCTGTTCTTACTGCATTTTTTTGATCAAATACACGGTAAGCGTCAGATCCTTCTTTAAAAAATAAATGTAAAAAAACAAACCAACCCCATTTTTTCATGGTAGTGTGTATAATAAGATTATTTCAAAGTACTCAAGGGTTTCTTTACAAGAATTTCACTTGATTACGATATCAGTACTGTTATTTCCCCCTTACATTTTCTCGATAGTTTTGTTATCAATTGAGACTCAAATATGTGTATCCTTGTTTCAAGTTTATATTTACATTAAGACATTAAGACTAAGACATTATGGTCATTATGGTATACATGTATTTTCTTTTCCTCTTTTTCATTTTTTTAAGGTTGAGGGAATGAAACACAACTTGTCCATGTTCGCATCTAATAGCCTCTACAAAAAGATGATTTTACTGCAGCATTTATTAGGAATCCCAGCCTTTGACATCAACAACAAAAAACACTAAAAGTGTTTCTGCTGCCTTCATAAGCTAGTTTATTTTTGTTAACTACTGTATGCATCCCTGTTCAGTTGCTTGCATGTAATTAGCAGCTTTTAACTTTTCACCTTCTGTCCATAACCCTACATCCTGTGACCATTTCTTTAGGTTGTGACCCATTAGTTAAGAACCACTGCATTAGCAGGTTGGTTTCCTGTTTATTGAACAGCGTTTCACCTTCACGGGGTTCCTGTAAACAGATGCATGTGCCTGAGCTTCTGTTCGCACAATTTGCCATGAAGATATCGGAGGGAAGTTCTCACCTTCTTCATCAGCCGCTGAGTATCTTGAACCTGAGGTTAATTGCAACTAATTAAGTAAAATATTACAGTCAATTAAGCAGTGTGAGAGACAAAGTGAAAGAAGCGTCCCTGTGCTTCGGTATCATGCTCTTCAAAACCGGGCCTCTATCCATTCATTTATTCATACTCAGTGTATCTCTCTCTCTCTCTAGCTCTCTCTCTCTCTCTCTCTCTCTCGCAAGCTCTCTCTTTCTTTTTTGTTCTGGTTTTATCCCTCCCCTGCTAATGGACACCCCCCATGTCTGGCTAATCAAAAATCAATTAAAAACACCTCGACGCCAAGTCTCGAGAGCTACCCCGGCTGAGGGAAGGATAGAAGCGCTTCCCGCTCACTCTCTCTCTTTATCAAGCACACACACACTCTCTCTCTCCTCCTCCTCTCGTCTCCTCCACTCCCAGGCTCCGCCCTCCTGTCTACTGGAAGTTGGGAACATGATTTACGAGAAGCGAGGACGTAATTTATATTTTTTTCCTCGTGCATCCTCTCATTTATTTATTAGATTTCTCTTCCTGTCTCTGGTGGAGAGGAGGATGGGATTAGTGGAGAGTGGTTGAGGGGCCAGACCAGCTGACTGGCAGGCCTGCAGACATGGAGCAGATCTGTCCCTGGCTTAATATCATTAGCACTACTGCTGCTGTCCCCGGGTGGACGCGAAGCACACACACACGCAGACAGACGAAAACATTAAAACTATTAAAACCGTCTGCGCGTGAATATAAATCTGCTGAACTTTGAGTATGTGAGTGCATGCACATGGATGAAAACCATTTTTCTCTGGGTGTGGCAAAGATCAAGAGTAATTGCGGCTGCAAAGTGCCACCTACGTATAGAAATGAATTACTAATTATATGGCTTAGAGGGTCATTTAATTACTATAGAAGAAATATTATAGGTTTACAGCAGGTATCATGTCTTGTACATTCACAAAATGCTATTTGCATATGTGAACATTTGATCAAATTAAAAATCAGCATCTAGCAAAAACATTATACAATATATCTATATCTAATACAATTAAACAAAGGATTTTTTTTTTTTTTTGCAATTTACACAACATTAATTAAAAATAAATATACTATTTATATAGTATAGAACTTGGCTGTGAGATGATAGAGTTGATTATTAGGAAATATCACTTTTATGCAGTGATGCTGATCATTTCTAAATATTTATAAAATCTCTAGCAAGACATACTTACAGTACACTCTCAGAAATAAGGTACCAAATCTGTCACTGGAGCACATGTATGTACCTAAAGGGTCTGTTTTGGTACCTTAAAGGTACATATTAGCACTTAAAATGTGCGTATTTGAACCTAATAGGTACAAAAGTGTACCTTTTGAAAAAAAAACACCAGTGACAGCTTTTGCATCTTTATTTCTGAGAGTGTAGGTATATTAGTTCCATAAAATGTAAAATGTGATTCATGCACATTCACATTGTAGGTAATATTTGGAAGCCTGATGCTAATTTTAGCAGGAAAACATCAGATAAAAATACACTAGATGGATAAATGAATGATGCATATCATGTGTTTTAAAAATCACACACACTGTAAAGTTGTAAATAAAACTATGATTATTGGAGTACACTATTTCAATAGTTCTACATCAAAAATAATTCCATGTGCTACATTTGCAATTTGATTATTTATGAAACTGACTAGCAATTTTACAAATTGTTTCTACACATTGTTTTTCAGTGCATGACATGACAACAAAAGATAGGCATTAAAATATCCAGATAAGTGTGTGGTTATTAAAAAGTCTGATACTTATCAGACTTTTTAATAACTGCCCTCTTATCTGAGTATTTTGATACTAACATAATATACCCTTGTTTTGATGAGCTTGTATTTATTTATTAATTTATTTTAAAATGCTGGTTAATTAAGCAAGCCAATCAATTACCAGTCAGTGTAAGCCTTTTTATCCAACTCATAAAAGAGTTCTGACTCTAAAATCTGATCTTATGTGTTACATTCGAAGCTGTCTCTAAAACTAGTGTGAGTTTGTGACATATAAAGTAGAAAATGATGTAGTGCCCTAACATGACACATACACACACTTATCCGCTTCAGAAAACAAGAACAACAACACACATGAACACATGTGAACTGAGGCAGAAAACAGGCCTTAGTTCAGGTGTGAATGGAGTCAGCGGTAGAGAAAGAGAGAGAGAACAGAGGTTCATTTTTGTCATCTGTCTTTAAAGATAAATCTGAAGTACTGTTCCCCATCTCTTTACACTCATTTGCACTTCCTCTCTATCAAACAAGGTGTTACTGATCCATGCAGCCCAGGCGACTAGGACAGCATGTAACCTCTCAATACACGGCCCCATCCTTCCATCAACATTGAGCAGAGACTACCCGGCGTGCTCAAATTACACAGCCGTACCAGCCTGCACCCGGAGCGAGGGAGAGATAGAAATCGGAGAAAAACAGAGGACAGGACAGAGAAGGGGATGAAGATAGTGAAACGAGAGGTCAGATGAGGTGTTTCCAGCTTTTTAGCACTGGGGCACAGGGGCGCTATTAAAGGGATATTTCACCCAAAACGGAGTATGTGCTAAAAATCAACCTAAAATGTAGATTAGTTTGTTTCTTTATTAGATTTGGTAGATATGTAGCATTACATCACTTGCCCAGCAATGGATCCTCTGCAGTGAATGGGTGCCGTCAGAAAGTCTTCACAATTGATAAAACATCACAATAAAAGTAGTCAACATGACTCCAGTCCATCAATTAATCCATTTTATAAACCATTGTAAGTCCTGTATAGGCGGTGTAATATTGCTTTGGTAACACTTGAAGCTGCAGCAACATCCAGGGGGACGGGGTTGGATCCACTTCTGGGGGGTGGAGACTGGTAGGGTTAGGGGTGGAGATGGGTGGGTTTAGGAATCAGGGGATGGAAATGGGTAGGTTTAGAAATTAGGGGGTGGAGATGGGTAGGTTTAGATGTATGTTAGGTGGGAGGAGTTTAATCTATATATATATATATATAAATATATTGTAATTTACATATACTGTGAGTAATCTCAAGTTGTCATGACATAGTGTCATGTAAGAAAGGCGAGAAGGCATGCGGGTTCATGTGCAGGCTGTTTATTAAGTTATACAGAGCTGAATCAGACAGGCGATCAGGGTCATTACCGGCAAACATCAATGGTGGAGGCAGAGCAAGAGAGTGGTCAAAGTCAGTGCATGGGGCGAGACAAAAGCGTAAAGCAGGGGTCGGCGACGATAAATACAAACAGAACAGTGAGATACAAAGAGACACGGAAGGAAACACTAGGCAAGGTGACAGTACAATGAACTGTGACAAACACACAAACATAAGGAGACTTTATCCACTTAAAACTGGGTCAGTGGGTGGAGTCTAGCAATGAATAACTATGAGACAACAATGAAACACCATGACAACAAACGAGCAGGGCGTGAGTTTGTGTGAATGAGTCCATGAATGAAAACAGACACAAAACACAGAGTACAAGTCTGACGCTGGAGTGCCAACCACTAAGCTGGTCTAGCAACTCCAGCTAATCGTGACACATAGACACCGGCAGGTTATAAAGTATTGTCAGTCTTATGCACACCTATTCAAGTAAAGTATTAACGCAAAAACAGTTAAAAAAATGTTTTATACAAACAGCTAGACTCTTATTTTGATAGCACCCATTCACTGCAGATGATCCATTTGTGAGCAAGTAATGCTAAATTTCTCCATATCTGTTCTGAAAACTCATCTGTATCTTGAATAGCCTGAAATGGAATATATTTTAAGCTAATTTGGGGTGAACCGATCCTTTTAAGAAAAAAATGCACTTTAAATGTTCGAAATTCAATTCGATATACAAAAGATCAGAATTAACAATATGATAGACTTTTAATCATCATCATATAAAGACACACAAACAAAATTTTACTGGCTTAAAGATTGACACATTTCTGCTGGATCACATGACTGCAGACTGGAATAGGCTAATGGCTGCTAAAAAAGCAGCGTTGCACCACTGGAATAAATCACATTTTAAAATATATTGCAATAGAAAAGTGCAATTTTAAATTGTAATAATCTTGCACAATATTACTGTTTTTATTTTATTTTCAATCAAATAAATGCAGTATTGGTAAGGATAACGTATGCAAACACACATATATATATATATATATATATATATATATATATATATATATACATACAATATACACCAGGGGGAAATAAGAAGAAATAGACAGGGAAAAACATGAAGTAAAGACAAAAAGCAGCAGGTTTTTAAATCATGCACATACTTTATATCGCAAATGCATGGAGGCTGAAACGGTTGAGGAAGTGAGTCGCCAATGAGAAAGGACTTTGATGGACAGATGGAGACAACACAGGCTGGCTTTTGATGGATGGAGACATGGTTAGTAAATACACACGGACCCAACCCCTCCCCTTCGTCCCTGCTGCCTCAGCACCACCCGAACCGCGTGCCTCCTCTCCTCCACACAAGAAAGGTTAAGTCTTGACAATATTGCCCCAGATCATGAAAATATTAGCAATACTTCTTTCCCTGCCACCCAGGGCAAACCCATCCATCTTCCCACCGGAGACAGCAAAGAAAGGAAAGGAGCTTAAGGAGTGGAGGAGAAGCGTGCTAGACTACTTTTCCGGGAGATCTGTTTGTATAAATCCAAGAAATCTCTGTCCTGTGGAGATTGCAAGAGACAGGGAAAGAGGATTGAGAGGAGCGCCGCTGTGGAAGCAGTACCGTTAAGGTCGGGTGGCACATTACACATGGAGGAACTGTTGGCCCGCTGTGTCCATTTTCCATATCTGTGCTTGACGGAGGGGAAAACTGGGCTTGCTTGAAGTAAATCCCAAGCAATCCACATTCAATTACATTAGTCTAAAACACTCATTTTCCAAAACAGCATGCGCTAAAACCATTACAATTTGTCCCACCAGAAACAGTGTTCCCAAAGTCGAGGCCGCCAAAATAAAATCTCATCTCAGACGCACAAAAGTTCATACAATTATATGCATTTTTTTCATTTTCTCTACCTCAAATAATGTACAGAAGAGTGCTAATGGTTACCATATAGGATGTCAATGACAAATACGAGAGTTCACAATAAAGAAAGTGACCTAGAGATACAGTACAGGCCAAAAGTTTGGACACACCTCATTCAATGTTTTTTCTTTATTTTCATGACCATTTACATCGGTAGATTCTCACTGAAGGCATCAAAACTATGAATGAACACATGTGGA
>JAUMHR010000045.1:4912266-4939397 GCA_032361145.1 Enteromius fasciolatus
TATAAACATACATATATACTGAGATAATTAAGTTTTTTACTTTTTCAAAAATGTTTTTTTTTTTTTTTTTTATGTTGTCATGGTATTATTCTGTTAGTTATCTGTATTTTTTTACATATTCAAAGTAGCCAGACTGCAGTTTGATTGAGATTAATTGTAATACACAATGAAAAACATGATATTTGAAAATTGATAACTGACTTATTTTTCAAATTAACTACAGTATTTATATATATATATATATATATATATATATAGTATATTATGCATAATTACATGGAGTGTATATATGTATATTTATATATATATAAACATATAATTCATTTTTTTTATGTTATCATGGTTTCATTTTGTTAGTTACAGTAGCTATATTTGGCTATATTTATTAAAGCAGTTAACTACTGCTTTAGTGAAAACGGTTTACTCTTGTACTTTTCATCTATAACATTTCAATAAGATGCAGCGGTTTTAAAATGAGATAAAATGTTGTGGTAGCACTTTATTTGAAGGTGACAGTATTTACTGCAGTAACAGCGAATTAGCATAATTCCAAGTAACTAACCTAAACCAAACCTTAACCCTAACCTTTACTATACAGTACTACTCAGTGTATATTTGTATAATGGCTCTGTAACAGTATCCCCTTCAAATACAATGTTGGTAAGTCTTGTATAGCAGAAACAATTTGAGTTTTTTTGTGTTAAATTTGGATGAATATTATAGTAGTTTGAAGTAATTACAATCTATTAAGGTAGTGCCAAATCCGGCATCAGAATCAGGGTGAATAGTTTTGATGCAAAAGATTGTTTGCAAATATTTAAGATGTCTGTCTAGTCGCAACAGCCTCTGCCTTTCTTCTGTTAGTTCATTATGTGTTGACAGTCATTGCATTATGAGACTGCTCATTACTGAATGAATGGGGTTTTTGCAACTCGCTGGGGGAGACAGAGCGAAATATAAAAAGGAGTTCGTGTGGATGCAGCCGCAACTGTCCCAGTTGTTGTGAAAAGGCACAAAAGCAGCAGGAACTGGGCGTCCCTTTCGAGACTGCGCCTGAGTCGCGGCCTTTGTGCCGTGAAGTGCTGTTCTGAATGTGCGAATGAATGCAGCAGCCTGTAACTGCAGGCGCCAGGCATCAAGGCTTTTGTGCGAGTCTCAGAGAGCACGGTGAAGAAAGAAAAAAACAAAAACCCAACTACATCTGGAACCAGGGTAGGAGGAGTGCGCACCTCCGTACGCCACCGATCGGGAACCGCCGGCGTGATCATGGAGCACAATGGAATGTCTTGATCAACAAGTGCATATGAATAGAAAAATCAATGAAAGCTCTTTTTCATAAATTGAGTGCATGTTAAATTAGCCGAATGGGTCCGTCTGGACAGATAGCGGATTGTTTGGCTGCTGTCTTTGGATCATGTCTATCGACTCGGCGAGGGGGGTGGGCTGCGTCGGTTTACAGCTGTGAAAGGCTAAAATAGAGCCCAATCAATGGAGCGCGGGGCAATTTACTTGGGGTATTGCTGTCAAAAGTGGCTCTGCCAGCTAAAGCTTTTCAGAATGGCTTCACAACCACTTCTGTCGCCAACACAATACCACTGTGTGATTGCTTAATATCACAATCCATCCAGGCCAAGACATTCCCCAATTAAAAGCGCCTTTTTGCCGCTTCTGAGGAGCGGTCCAAAACAGCTCTGGTTATCCAACATATTTAACAAGACACAGGGCTGCTCCTGCTGTGGTATTTTTTTTCCCCTCAACTAGGAAGCCGTTTGATGCGGGAAAGGGAAAGCCAGAATCGTTTCACTGATCGGCACATAAAAGGGTGTTGCCATCTGCCGCCGGCTGAACAACAGACTATAGCTCGTGATTTTGCGCTCTGTGTGGGACGTTGTGTGGAACGCGGTATAGGACTGTCGGTTCGTGCGTGATTTGGTTGGGGTGAAATTCCTTGGAAACGAAATGGAAGAGCTTGCTCGACGGGATGAGGAATGTCAGTCGTGCATCATTCCGTTCACGTCCTGTCAGTCAGCTCCTCGCGTGAGCGCCAGCCTGGAGAGGGAAGTCAAGCTGAGCCCAGTTGTGCAGGTGGAGATGGAGGGAGCTGGAGAGAGTGTTGAATATAATGGCTTGCAGACTTTAATAATAATAATAGCTCACAGACGTTCAACAGGACTCCCAGATAGGTTTAATAGCAGTCTTCCCACTGAACATTTACGCCGTAGGTTACTAACCTGCTATGTTTGGGGAGAAATGGCAAAAAAAATTTGGCAGAAGTCAGCAAAATCTTGGCTAAGTTGATTTTTTTTTCCGTGGCTTGTGAAGGGTCTTGGCTAGCTGGTCACAGGTGGTAAAAATAATAATTATGTTGTAGTAATAATAATAATAATAATAATAATGATGATGATTATTATTATTATTATTATTATTATCTGTAGTAGTAGTAGTAGTGTCATTATTATTATTATTTTTAAATAATAATAATAATCGTTATTATTATTAGTAGTAGTGTCATTATTATTATTATTATTATTATTTTGAAATAAATAATAATAATAATAATAAAGATATTTATATATATATATTTTCAATTACAACTTTAATAAAAGTAAATAATAATTTTGGTATGCAAATAAATGATTACATTTGGTTTCTAAAGTGATGCTTCATACTAAATACATGAAAATATAATAAAAATGTATGTTAATACATGGATTATTAATAATGATATATGAATAAATATCAAATAAAAGTAATAAATGAACAAAAAAATACCTTAGTAATTCATAATTAATCATCATCATTAAGTAGAAGTTATTATTGTTGCTTAATTGAATTTTTATTATTGAATTAAATTAAAGTTTGGCACACGTGCAGGTTTGTAAAATGAATATTTAATAAAATAATTTTAATAATAATAATACTTACTTTAATTAATATTATTAGATTAAAACTAGATCAATTAGAGAAGAGTAACTAGAATTATCAAAATAAATTTAAATGAACTTGTTACACCTAGTGAAACAAAAATATAATAAAGATCATTCACTTTAGAATCAAATCAATATTTTTTTTTCTTTGTAATTTCTTGGTTTCTAAGGTGTTTTCAGCTTAGAAAGTTTCAGTAACCCTCATGCGTAAACCACACATGTCATTAAATTGAGCATTAAACAGTCATTCAGCGATAGACATGGCCTGATCAATGCAGATCAATAGGCATGATAAGTGCAGTGTTATGTCATGCCTGGTCATTTGTTAGCATGTTCTCCCAGCAGAATTCAGATATGTTGGGGGTTGTGTGTATTGGTTTGCGTGTCTGTGTTTGCCAGGGAGTTCTCTGAGCCGAGGGAGGAGGCACCACAGCTAACCAGCCAGGGACTAAAGGCAGCTGTTTGTTTGCCTGTTTGCAGAGAGAGAGAGAAGGAGGGGGGGCAGGAGGGAGCCCTTGGAAAGAGAAGTGGAAGGGCAGTGTGGAAAAAAAAAGAGAGAAAACAAGAGGCACTGTCAAAACACAGCAGGATGAAAAAAGAGAGCAGAGGAAGAATAATTCACACCCAAAAGAGGGAGAGAAAGAGCAAAAAGTCTTTCACGGACGCACACTCTTAAGATGGACTCGTTAGGGTAAGACTGGCTCCGTACCAACACTGGCTTCACTGCGATACCAGCTCAGTTTCTCTCTCCACCGACACATCAATATCTAATTGGCCAACAAATAAACAGCCTGAGATGATGTTTAAACTTTTTATTATGTAACTGGGTATTCACCCATTCATGTTACCTGCATCTGTGTTGCAGAAATTATAAATGTATGTAGACTCGTTATGCTTCTAATAATTAATATATATATATATATAGTGTAAATTACGGGTTCATTGTTTTAGATTTAACATTCACTCTGATTCTTAACTTGACTTAGACACTGAAAATGCAGTGAGATATCCATCTGGTGCTTGTTTACAAACATGAACAATTAAAAAATAGCACATATGGAAGGCAAGAACGTGTCCTGAGTGAACAGCCCCCCCAGGGCCGTCAGTCAAAGCTCACAGTCTGACGGCAACAAGAAGATTCAAAGTCTTTACTGAACATTCTTAATTCAAAGAGCGCAGACAGAAGCAGACTTCAGTAGTCGTGAGCTTGGTAAAGTCAGAGGCATGCATCTAGGGAAAACAAGGAGGGTTGGCTTATGAGTGAAGCTGCAGATATAAACAGAATGACTTAAAATAGTCCTGAAAATAAATAGTATACACCAGAAGTTAAGCAAGAAACTAACATTTGTCTTACTTTGCTTGAATAGACACCTACAGAAAGACCCAGTTAACCTCTGTTAAAGACTTCTTCTTTTAAAGTGTTTATTTTATTCGCAATTGGAGATACTTATCATCTGTTGTTATGGGTTATGAAAGGTTCGTACTGTAGTTTGGTTTTGGAAGGTCATGCAAGGTCAAAAGCACTTACATTTTCTAATATGCATTATTTTCAACTTTTTTGATCAACGACAATTTCATTTAAAGGCGTGTTTGTGAGCTTTTAGTGCTCCAAAAGCGGAAAATAGTGGAAAAGACTAGGCATTAGTTAAATTAAGATATTTAAGCAACTTTTACAAAAATGCCTTATATGAAAATATTACAGGTGTGCATCTTAACACAGAACAATGACACTGACGTGTTTTAAGATAAGTCAGAGCGAGATATTTTCATCTGAGACAGCTCAAACATGCAGTTTAGTCTGGGACTAGCTTAAGCCTTGTCTGTGAAACTGGGAGAAAGTGTCTTATTTGCTGGAAAATAGTTGCCTCGAAACGCTATAAGTGCATTTGTTGCATTACAAATGATGCAGATTTCCTCACTCCTTTAATAGATTATCCAGCATGTGACATTTCCATCAGTTAGTTACAATTGTATTTCAGTGCCGTTATGGGACTGCTAAGAGCACCTAAGCTGAACACAACACTGAACCGAATATGATTGAAAACTCTGTAACATCCCCACTAGTGCACATCACTTTACAGCAAAACAAATGTGCCTGCACTTCTGTCGCATCTGTCTAGTACTGTATATTCATCATAAATAGAGCAAAAAATGTTCAGAGTGCAGCCGAGCGACAGTGGAAATGCACATGTAATGGTTGAAACAGCTGGGCAGCTAATGGCAGCAGATTATGTGGCTCACTGTGAGCTGCAACCTATGACGCTGGCATTACTTTTAACACAAGCAGATTTGGTTTCTAAATATCTACAACTTTTCTTTTTTTTTTTTTTTGGATGAATGATGAGCGATGTCAACTCTAAAAGGATAGTTCCATTTCTCCGGCAATATTTACTTAGCTATTTTCGATCCTTAAAAAAGAACAGTTCACCCAAAAATTTGCTGAAAATGTGCTTCCTCTCTGTCCATCCACTCACTGAAACAGATTTGGAGAAGTGTAGAACTGCATCACTTGCTCAGTAATGGATTCTCTGCAGTGAATGGGTGCCGTCAGAATGAAACTGATTTTAAAATAAAATGTAACCATTGCTACTTGCTAGAATATAATACATAATATTGCTTTAACCATTATTAAAAGGCATCTCATCTGAATCAGGAGAGAAATACGCTTTTTACAAAAAATATGTTATCAGCAATAATATATATATATTATTTTTTTGTACAAGCATGTAGCTTTTTCGTTCACAAAATATGAATTTTTGGACTGAAGATGTGTGCATTATACTGAAGTCTTTATCTGACGGCACCCATTCACCATAGAGGATCCATTGCTGAGCAAGTGATGTGGTTCTACATTTCTCTAAATCTGTCCCGATGAAGAAACCGACTCGTCTGCATCTTGCATGCTCTGAATAGACATTCAGCACGTTTCTGTTTTTGGCTGAGCTTTCTCTTTCCTGTCATCGGTATCATATCATTGCTTTGTAAAGAAAAAGCATTTACAATGCAACTTTAGCATATATATCTGTTTAAACCACACCACCGTTTTCATAGATTGCCAGTGATTCCCAGGCTCATACAATCGCACCAAACATTCTGAGCAGAAGCAAGCATGCCTTGACGGCAGCGCATCCCATAATGAGTGCGCTGTCCAATCAATGCGCAGCGCTGCCCTTCAGCAAAGTACCTGCTGACCTATGCAAAATCCACATGACCATAACAATGCCCTCAAGTCCATGCACAAGACTAATATCCATGCAGTTTACGTGCTGTCGCAATCCAATGTAAACCCTCTATCAACTCTCCCAACTCCCGGATGATGTGCTATTAGACATTATAGATGCTGTGACCTCATTATAAACAGTCTAAACCACTGTATTTTTAACGACCTGGCAGGGACGAGTCTTGTGTGCGGCCCAGTATACAGTAGAAGCCACAGGTTATTGTGCATATAAATGTCGTCTCCCTTTCAATAAATTTCAATAAATACTAAAAGAAATGAATTAATAAGACAATTGTTCAAAGTGATGGATCCACAAATATTAAGCAGCACAACTGTTTTCAAAAGCGACAATAATGTATTCAAATGGACAGTTTAAATTTTAACAATTTACAGTTTTTACAGTTTTTGATGATAAATTATGTATACAATGCACATTTTGATGCATTTTTTGTATCTATTATTCATAATTGAATTACATTGATCAAATTCCTTTGATTAGTAAAAGAATCGAATGACTTTTCATCAAACTGGCAGAGTTGGGTTGCAAACGATGCAATGATTCTAATTGATTGAATGCAAACAAATGCTTGGATACACTTTCCAGTGGCTTTACAACTACTTAATCATTCTTTTTGCCCAGTCACAGTCTCGGCTGGCACCCAGGTGCAAATAAAACACTTGGCATTTAAGTACCTCGGAATTTTTTGTTAAAATGAGTCATCCTTCTTTTCCCATGGATTCTTGTTTTCACGCTGGCTTGATTTCTTCCAAAGATTGCTTATATCGATCGTCTGAATTAATGTAGTTTCAGCTTAAACAGAGGGTCATGCGGCTATGCAGAGCTCGACGTGGTGATGAACTCTAATGCTTTGAAGGTACAATATCGACCGGGGTATCCGCACTCTTTATTCGGTTATTTGTCTGAGAAAGGGATTGATTCTTCGAGCGTGATGTTGCGTTCTCGTGTGTAGGTGGGTGTGCGCATGTAAATGAATGTGTAGGTGTGTGTTTGTGCCAATCTTGTTTGGTGATTGCATCTGTTAAACACTGCAATCTTTTCTATTTTAGAGGCAACCAATTTAGAATAAGGCACCTTCACACTTGTATAATCACCCTCAGCTAAATTGCAAACACACACACAAGTCAAAAAGCCCGATTTCTCACACGTAGCCGCTCGTGCACAGAAATTTTGCCGTAAAATGGGCTGACACATGAGTCACTGATCCCACGTCCCGTATAGGGAGCTCTGTCAGACTGCCGCGTCTCTGAGTGGGACAGGAAACCCAGTTGTGGAACTAATTAGCTTTGCTTAACTGAGGATGGATATGGATTGCTCCTGACAGCTGTCTGCTCTCATTCATTTGTGGAAGAGACACGTTTGTTTGGAGATGCTTGTTTTCTCTTTCGGAGCTTAGAACATCGCGAGAGTCGTTTTTCGGAGCTGGGGCCGATGCGTACGGATGTCACGATGCGCAGAGGGACCATTGGATAAGGTCAACTGTGTGGGGGCCTGTCGGGTGTTTCCGATTCGCTCTGACTAGTGTTGGGTATGTTTTTTTTCAGTACTGCTGCCAAATCAATACTTTTAAAAATGGTTCCGGTGCCTAAACAGTGCTTGAACTGTTACTTATACTTACTTTTTATGTAGCTATAAAACATTTGGCCATTAGCAGCATAAACACACGATGTCTGTTTCATTCATACTAGACACCAGAGGGCGCCCTCGAACATCAAATCCTTGTTTATCCAGTCATAGAAGTAGCGTTACTCATAGCGGTCAGTGGAGCTGTCGTAAATAGAAGGGATAAACATTTTGAACCATTAAACAAAGACAATAATCACTAATCATTGGTGTTATTCAAGCCATCCCTGGTATTTTCAGCATCATTCTGTGACAAAAAGCTACTTCAGATTAGAAAAGGAAGCATGCTACTGGTGTTATGGAGTAAAAAGGTTATACTTTTCTGTCTGTGTTTAAAAATGTGTTGTGCTTTTAAGTCAGAACGTGAAAACAGTAACTCACGTTACTACAAAGATTTGTTGCGTTTGTGTTATTAAAGGTATCTGACTTGAGTTCACATGCATTTTGTCAGTCGGGGAATTATTTTTCTTGTGCGGTGCTGGTGATGATGCTTCTTACAGTCTATTTCGGAGAACAAAAATTTCAATCGATCGCGCAGGCATGGCACCGAAACCTGCTTCCTGATTCGGTGCACACCGGTTACTTAGGTAGTGGTGCCATATTGGTTCCTGGTTTCGGTACCCTAGCTCTCACACTCCTAATCCAATCCTCTCGTAGTCACCTTTCCTTTCGGCCATGCGCACACCTGTTTTTGCACCTGCGCTGCATTGTGCATCAATGCAGCGATGCATAGACCCGCCCAGCATGTGTTCTTAGATTCCTCTTCCTCTGCACTTAAACGTCCTTGTGTATAAATAGCAATCAACCTGACCCTCGTGCACCCAGATATCGAGCCTTTTCAGGGCAGTAAGCTTTTGTGCTGAATCCCTCGCTGGCGGGGAATGGGGTGGAGGAGGGGGGGAAGCGGAGGCAGATTCCAGCTGCACCAGGGCTTGATGGGATTTATGACCCATCCTGAGCTTTTCCCTCCGCTGGCGCCTTTCCCATTGGCTAGAATTAACAAGCAAGGGGAAGGAAAAACAAACAAACAAACAAATTACAGGGGAACAAACCAAGGAGGTAATAAGCATGTCGGGACAAGCAAAGCTTGCCGTACGTGCTCGGGCAGATGGGGGAGGGGGGGAAGAAGGCCCGCTGGCGTAGCAGAACATCTCCACCCCTCTATTCTCTTCCGATTCATCCCTGTCCTGCACTTTTCTCGCTCTATCCCTTCATCCGGTGGTTCACGTGGGCAGTGGGAGACAGATGGGCAGATGATGGAGCTGACGTGATAGACAGCAGGCTGATGGATGGGCGTCGGGCTGATACGGGATTAATGCATAGCAGAGGCCGCGGCTGCCCAACGGAGGCCTTGCTGATAGATAGATAAAACAGACGAGCGGATAAACAAGAGAGCACTAATCCACGCCCCCTTGATGGACAGAAAATCAAAGACAAAGGAAGGAGTGGCGAACGGAAAGGTAGATTTTTGCAGTCTGGGCAGATAACAGACAACGGAAAGAGGCGAGAAGTGGATATGAGAGGCAGAGGAAGAGTGGGAGACTTAGAGGTGTTGGAGGTTTTTGATGGACCTCCAATTTATGTTTTAGGGTGGAGGCAAATGTGCAAACTGCTGTCTGGCAAATCAAGTTGACTTCTAACCCAAGAATGGCCACTTACTGCTGTTAAATGCAATCAGCAGTTAGGGGGACTGGAGGTGGAGGTTTTTAATGGACCTTGGGTTCATGTTTTTGGGTGGAGGCAGATGTGCCGACCGCTGGGAGGCAAATTCTGTCGACTTTTAACTCTCAAGTACTTATCGCCATTAAATGTGGACTGCATTTAAATTTTAAGCAGAGGGCTAAGATTTGAGGTGGCTAATTCATACAAATTAGTATGACCTCACTCATTTGAATTCATGATTTTGGCTAAAACGTATGTATTTTACGAGTTGCCAATTCGTATGTATTTGCATGAATGATCTACACCCAACCTCACCCCTAAAATCTAGCCATCACTGGTGAAGTTGTACGAATTGGCACACATTTTCCACCTCGTACGAACTGGCTGTGAGAACGTGTAGTATAATCAGTAGGCAAAATTCATCTTTCTTTATGTTATAGTAGGAATATTCTGTTGAAAACCCCTTCTTCTTTTTTTTTTGGCAAATTACATACAAGTTGGAAATGTTCTTAGCGATACCGTTCCAATGGCCAGCTCTTCAGAGGATTCTTGAAACTAAAATTGACTTTCTCTATATGCTTTATTTGACTTCACAGCTCAGCATAGCCCCAAGTGAATGGTTTGGGACAGATTTAAAGTCATGTTGGTTGGGTGCCAGCTGACACGGGTTTTTTTAATTTTTTTATACAACGATTCTCTTGCAAAGGACCTCTTTCTTGAAATATAAAGCCAGGCAGCCTATATATTTCAAGATTGATTTTATACTTGGTGAAAAACTGAAAGGAGAAAAAACATTGTCCATTCTACTACTAAATAGATACAAATATGAAAAGTAAAATAATAATATTGTAACAAAAATTGTATTCATTTATAAAGTAAGAAGCGGCTCTGTTTTCCATTGTATGGCAGCATCCTTGGGCTAAATACGGACATTTCAATAGGAATCCACAGGCTTTAGAACTTTATTTTAGGGCAACACATTTCTCCCACGTATTTCACAGCAGCTACAATTTGTTCACGTATATTAGCCTGTTGACCAACAACAGAAAGATACTTGGTTTGAAAATGACTCCTACATGAACACTACACTATTGACATTAGACCTTTATTTTATAAACTACATTTTGCCTAATTTTGCTAGTAGCCTCAACTCCTCCGGAGGTCCCGGACCCCAGCTTGAAAATCCCTGAGCTGAGCGGCTGCCTTTGAGACGGATGAGAACGTTAACGGATATCTTTCTTCCAGTATTACAGAGCGGATGGATTTTTAGAGGAGGTCAGTAGTTGGAGCGCAGGTGAGGCCACAGGGAATGATGAGTCGGTCGGTATTGGAAATGCATGTCGGATGTAGGAGGTGTAGCGGCGGTGGACAGGAAAGAGCTGCGCGAGGGTTAAAGGCAGGAGGAAGCTGTCTCCAGAATGATATTGAGCGATAAGCTTTCTCTCACTTCCAAGTTGCAGGGGACCCCAGAGGTGCCGCAATCGATCTCTGTTTGCTTAGAACCCACTACTGTGTCACTCGACGAGCGCACACACACCAAACCAGCCAACAAGCTTTTAGCCTTTATTTATCTGGCCTCTGATTTTGGCTGAATGAATGACAACCTGATTAACACTTAAAGGTCCTCGTAAATCTTTCATTGGAGCGGAGAGGGAGCCGCACACATGCGGAGCGTCTCGGTGTGGAGTTACGGAGCAGCGGCGAGGCAGTAAGGTGAATGATTGTGTCGATTAACGAGATGGCGGGACAGAGAATGCCCGTTTTAAAGAGTACGAGCGAACGAGGGAAGGACAGAGGGAGAGAAATGAGCGAGCGAGCGGGGAAGCAAAGGGAGAGCAAGTGGGCGAGTAATGGAGGTTAGTGATGGGAGTGTTGACAGGGAGTGTCAGCCCTAACCACAATGACCCGGCGACGGCCGCCGCATGCAAAATTGGGTGAATTTGAGTGTGAGGCCGAACGTGAAGCGCATGTGAAATGAGACATGAATTCGAAGTAAGATGTGAAGGGAATGGAAATCAGGAGACCAAAGGGGTTGGATGTTTTTCAGAATGTCTTTTTTGTCCTTTTCAACCCCATCTGCTTTTAAGGATGCTTTATGAAAGCACAGCCGATGATGGAAACATCGAAAGCGTAGCTAAATTAAATTAGATACCGACTGCTTTAAATACAATGCATAAATAAAACGAGGCCTATTTCTGTTGTCGTTGTTGCGCTGCTTTCATGATAGTGAGGAACGTTTCCTCCTCAAATTACAGTTAATACCGTGTATCTGGACGTTTGAACATTAGTCTCGATGATGATTAATTAGTCAGCTGTAATACAGTATTAAAAAAAACATTTTTATATCAATTAATTATTTACATTTGAAATAATTACTGTACATCAATTAAAAGCAGACAACAGATATTACTATGTGCAAATATTAATTTTAATATGTATATTTAATATATTTTGCTTTGCATTAAAGTCACGAGTGGCGTTGAATCATAAGGTTGAGAGTTAAACTGATACATAATTCACTTTTTATTAAGTAATTGATGCTTGCTAAATGAAAACGATCCAGTTTCATTTTGTTTGATTAATATTTTTCTCATACATATGTATATTAAATTATTTCAGACTGTTTATTAATTTAAATGTTGTTACCAATTCGTCGTTTAGATGCTTATATTACCTCAAGGCCACAAATGCAAATAAATAGACTTAAACTGTTTTTTTGCATACCAGCTAAAAAGTGATTCCAGTAAAACAGAAGTGTTTAATTTGAATAATTAATCTACGCAGTGACATTGTGTGGCGGTTGTGGTCATACACAGCTGTATAAATTATATTTCATTAGGTTTTGTATATATTCACCCCATGTGTTGTGAATCATGTGACTGGGGGAAAAATTATGTTAATATTACTAAACATTAGGAATATTAACATAATCCTAATGTTAATATTTTGAAGAGAATACTTGGCGCGCCGTAAGTGGGAACCATTTTGTAGCAGATGAGAGTATTTATTCTCACCGGGGAAAAGGCTCAGTCTCTGCCAGTCCTCTATTAGAGAGAAGCTGTTACTATGGAGGGGGAAGACAATTTATTCTGTTCCCCACAGCCCAGCCCCCATGGGACAATGTACGCCTACCTCGCCTCTCGACGCCCACTGAGCATGGACGACATGGACAACCTTCCACAGCCTGTCCTGGAGCTTGCGCCACACCGAAAAACCACCTCCATCATCACTTTCTGTCTGTTTTGACCTGACGGTCAAGTATTAAGAGTGGTCCCCAAATGATTAGGACAGATTGGAAGGGATTTTTGGTTTTCCCTGTCATCCGTCTCTCCCGGGACAGGAATTATAAGGAATTTTTAGATCCACTTAACAACTGTAGTACCTTAGAAATTCTCACCATCCATCCATTCTCCAAACTGCCTGTCCTACTGTACGCATTTTGGGCCGAAGGCAGAGAAACACCACGGTCAGATCACAATTCTAATTAATAAAAAAAAACAAAAAACTAAATAATATATATATATATATGCATACACCCAATTTATTTTATTATTATAATATTTAAAATAATAATAATAAAATCTAAATGTAATTTTATTTATTAAAACAAAACCTGTAAGTATAATCTTGAATTGTTTTAGACCATTAGGCACCAAGAGTCACTTTGACATGCTTTATAAAGAATCATCATTAGTTTGGTTAGAAGTGTTTACTTCTGCATGCAAGCATCTATTTTTTATAGAAGATTACAAGCGCTCAAGAACCATTAACGGAGCCCAACGTCATGAATAATCTGGTTCCAGTATTTTTATTAAAATGAAACTGATTCCCAGCCCTTCTTCTCCCCGTCTCGTCTCATTTATCCTCTCCACCGCTCTCGCTAAAGCATTCTCGTCTGACCCTACGGCTCCTTCTGCCCTCCCAGGCTCCGTGCTCCATTATTTACATGCTATCCAGTTTCTCCATTGATTCCCGCAATGTAACAATTGAGACAGATTTGCCCGACTGTCACAATAGCAGTGGGATTCGGCAGAGTTTGTAAATGGGATTAGGCTTAAATGGAATTTAATTTTCACCGTTGCTGTCTCCAAAGCCTGTCTGCCACCCAGACACCATGACGCTTTACACGCCGCAGCTTGCGCATGTGTGTCTGCGTTTGCGTGTGTGCGTGCGTGTGTGCATCGCAGCAGTGCCGGTGTGTGTCTGATTAGTAATTTCTACAGGGACCCTAATTCTGATTGTTTTTGTTTCTCATTGTTCTTTGCACACGGCGGTTTATTTGGCAGGGCTCCTGTAATGTGATGCAGGTGTGTAGCTCCTTCATTTGTCCCCTGCTCTATTTGCTCAGCTCGCATTGTGTCGACGTGCGTTCGCCCGCAATCTGATTGGTCATTTTTTGTGATATTTTTTTTTTTCAGGTCATTCTATTAAGCAGCAGCCTGCCAAACTCAGAGCTCTACAACAATGGATCACGCATTGCATTCAAAAGCAGCTAGATGAAGCGCAACAGAATGGTAAAGAACACAGTGTTCACGAGATGTGATTTTGGAGCTTTAACTACTTTTAAACTTCATGACGCGGCTGAAAACTCGGCAGTCTTTGCATGAGATGCTAAGAAACGGTCTCTTTGAATTAACGGCCAAATACATCTTTTAGATTCAGTAGCACAGTGGATTGTGGATGCTAGGCCAGTGATTATATAGAAAAGTAGTCAAATATTAATGAATAAATGAAATAATGATACTAATAATGATTGACAAAATAGATTTGACACTTTTTTTATTGTTTAATAGTATCTAGGCTGCATTTTTCGATTTCTAATGCAGTAATGTTGTGTAATATTATTACAGTCGAAAAATAATTGTTTTCTATTGTAATATATTTGAAAATTGTATTTATTTATTTATGTAAAAGCTGCATTTTCAACATCATTACTTGGTAACACTTTATTTTACGGTTACACATATTAGTTGCTCATTACCATGCATATTACTAAAATATTAGCCATTTATTAGCATATATTAATGCCTTATTCAACAGTACATCTCTAATCCTACCCAATGCCTAAACTTAACAACTAACGTATTAACTATTACTGAGCAGCAAATTAAGAATTTATTGAGGAAAAAAGTTGTAGTTAATAGCTACCAAGTGTTACCTAAAGTGTTACAAATGTTGCAATTTAGAAATATAAGAAATAAGCTATTTCTATTTTTTTAGCCTTTTTTGCAGTTCAGATTTTGTTTTAATAAAATAAATGAATAAATAAAAGCATTTCTGGCAAATAGATATAGTAACTTAATATAAAAGCACACTTAATCCAGGTATTACCCAATAATTCCCAAGGCCGCTGACACAGTGTAATCGTTTTCCACTTTATCTTGCTATTATTTTGCAAGACATAGTCCCTTTTATCTCATCACATTCAATTTAGACTGTAAACTCAGGTTCAGCAGCAGTCTAGCTTAAAAAACAGCAAAAACAATGAATTCACGAAAAACGTATACGGGTTGACAAATTCCATTTTAACCAGAGCATCGCCCACCCCTTGGCCAGTCAAGTAAAACTGACAGTCTTTACAGAGGAGATGTTTGTCCGCACCCACTCGTATCAAGGATGTGCAAAGCAACCATCTAGAAGGGATCGATGGGTAAACTTTGAGTTGGACTGCTGGCCTGGCAGTCAGATGAAATGGATAAGTGAATGAATGAGTAAACAGATAAGTGAATAACTGCTGTCGAAGTGTGAATCGATGCATATGGATCCAGTTCCTGGGTCCTGCTGGGCTGCGGATGAAATGAATGTGGAGCGACGCTGCTTTTCAGAGATGGCTTGAGCTGTATGGATTCTTTCTGAGCGCGTATGTGTGTGTTAGCGCGGATCCGGTTGAAACAGACACACTGGAAGTTGCTTGAACAGCCATTGTGCACGTCCACCATCCATCTGCATTGTGAATGCGGTGAGCCCCATTTACCCTGCTCTTTTTCTTCACTTTCTTCCCCAAATGTGATCAATAAGTGAATTAATGTGCAAGGGACGAGGCGATGCATGTGGTACTGGCCTTGGCAGCCAGCAAAGCCCCCTTCCCCCCTTCCTCCGCAGCCAGACCAAGTGCAACCGAGTACACAGAGACCAGGAAATAAGAGCGTTCATTAATAATGAATACATTACAGTGCCAAATTGGAACACGTTCAGCTTTTAAAATTCCCCTTTCTCTCTCTCTCTCTCTCTTGCTCTCGCCTTTTTTTGTTTTATAACCAGCCAAATTAATTATGGTAATTATTAGTCAATAGGTAGTGGTGACTGGATAGAAGGAGAGAGGACACTTAGCTGCGGACAGGGGGTCTGGAGCTTTGTGTTTAATGCTGGCGGGGGGTGTCTGAGTAGGAAAAGGAGGAAAAACAGAAGTGCAGGATTGGACACAGGTGTGGGGAGATGGGTAATGTCAGACAGACTGCATGTTGCACACGTCAAATGCAGGAAATTGCCAGTTCTTGTTGTAACTGACTGGCGCTATTCAACTTTCATGAGTCGGTGGGTGCACCGGTCCGTCTGGAAAGTTTGGTGGACTTACTTCAAAAAAACATTAGCAGAATGAATATCTGTGCACATGTTTTAGAAAATCTATTCTTAATTGTTTTACAATTGATTCACGCAGACGAGTGAGAGCAAATGAGGGCTGTTGGGAAAGAAATAATTACTGTTAGTGGCATCGAATCTTCAAAAGAGTTTCAGTATTTTATTTTGAGACGATTAGTAGCAAGTAATTCTATTCTATTCTGTTCTGTTCTGTTCTATTCACTGGCCCCACAAAAGAACAGTGCATTTGCTAAACAAAATTATAATTAAAATAGCGTACATAATATGTATTTAGAATATATTATATATAATATTTAAAATATTAATGCATTTCAAATTTTCATGAACCTATCAGAAATAGAAGGGCCAGTTGCTGGAAACCGTGGGATATAATGCACATGATTACAGACTGGTTTGTAGTTTTCTCACACATTTTACTGATGTGACTACTTCAACAAATCCTCACCAATATGAGCCAGCTGGATAACATTATCTTGGTGACAAATCAGCAGAATTCGCAACAACAAATTAGCCTACGTCATTTTTTACATGGCATAAAATATGTCCGATAGGCGAAGAATCATGAACGTTGAGTGAATTTTCAGTGAGAGTGACGCAGTGGCCTAAAGGGGTGAATGACAGTACAGTCAACCAGCACTGGGCAGATTTTGGGTGGAACAAGTTGGAAAGTGGACCAGACTTTATGTGTTACATTTAGTTACATGAGCTCAAATGATGAATGACTAGAACAGAGATGATTCACAAAGAGAAAGTGTACACTAAAATCCCTCAGTGTCCCGGCGGCGGTGATAACAGCAGGGTGTCCCACACGTGAGGCTGAGAGAGAGACAGCTGTAAGACGAAGAGGCGGAGAGGTGATTTGTGTGAGTATTGTATTTCTGTAATCTCTTCTGATCACATCAGCCACAGCCAATAATGCAACACTGAGCCAAATGTCACGCTGCTCTTTCTTCCTCTCGCACGTCTCGCTCTCGCTCTCTTTCTCTCGCTTTCTCACATGACTTTTTCCTTTTTGCTGCAGTGGGGAGTGAGCCCTGCTGCAGAGGTTTTCGGAACGAGTCAAAGCAGTGAAAGAAATCGAGGCTGGGTAGGACTCTTCAGGAAAGTGTGACTGCACGTCTTGTCTGATGCAGGCTGACGGGTTGCGATGTTCACAAACACACTCTCTCTCTCGCGCGCGCGCGCGGGCGCTCACACGCTTGAGGTTGGCACGCTTCGTGGCGTTTGGCGCTGGGAAATGAAGTCTAACCAGTGTGGCATCTGTCCCCGCTGCAGGAGAGTCCCGCCTCTCCACCCACACGTGACCCCGCCCACCCCGCATCTATTCGCACGGCTGCCTCGGGATGAACCGCCGCAAACCCTCTCCCACCCCTCCATCTCACACTCTGGTGTTTCATCTCATCCTGCCACCACCCACCACATGCCACTCTCAAATATTCATACCCACAAACACAGGCCCGATTTCTCTGCTTTTCCACCATTTTGTTCAGGGAGGAAACATTTATTATATATATTTTTTCGTAATACACTCAAAGCATGTGACCCTGGAGGAACAGCACCTGGCATGTACATAAACCAGCAATTACGATTTAGAGGGAGGGAATATTTTAGACTTAATATGGTGTTATAAAAATATGATACTCATTGTATGACATTTATCTGACAGATATTTGCATAGACCAATCATTAAAGTAGGCGAAAAATTGTACATGAAATAGAAACAGTAGTGTGTCCTAATTCATAGCATTCATAAAACAAAGTACAAGGATGTCTTATGACCTCTGGCGCGCTTCATGCTACATAGGGTGGAATCTATACTATCCCATGAGGCCATGGGAGAGGAGTTGCAAATGGCAGTGAAGGAACGCAACTGATACCACAGGTCTATGAAATAGATGAGTACGTATATATGTAGTCAAATATATAAAAAATATATAAAAAATTTATCGTTTTAATTTGCAATGACTGATATGGTTTGTTGACCTGGAGTTCCCAGTTTGAGCGTTCTCGTTTCCATTCTGTTTTCGAGGTGTGAGGTAAACGATCCATTATCACTTTTTATTACAGCTATTAAAATCATGCATTGTGCGTATTTAAACCAAAATTGTAAAAGTAAAAAAATATTATCACTATATTATTTTCCATGCTAATCAGAGTTTGTTTTTATCACTTCTTAAAACTCACTGTAAAAACGTAAGTAATTTCAACAACTATTGAACTACTGAACTACTTCAACAACTGAAATAGTTTGAAAGTTATTTACGTTCATTGACAACATAATTGTAGCACGCACATAATAAACCATATTTTATTATACGTTGGTGTGGGCCCTGCTGAAAAAGCGAGCATACCTGTATGCTGGTTAGGTATGTTTTGATGATGGGATGCTGGTTTAAGCTGGTTTATACCGGTCCTTTGCTGGTTTAAGATGGTCTTTTTGCTGGTTTATGTCACATGCTGGCAAAGGACCAGCATAAACCAGCATCAAAACATAGCTAACCAGCTTGTTCTTGTTAGCATGGGGTGCTAATATAGCTAACGTTCTTAGCGCGAACCAGCCTTAACGGTGTTAAAAACTCATGTCTGCTGCTTACTACCTTGACCAGCAATTAAAAATGAGCAGCAGGTTAATCTGTCGAGTACACGCGTGCTCAAAATACCCACAATGCACCCTGTCTGAATTTGAGAGATGTTTAATTCCTCACCGAAGCCGAGAAAAGCCTCCAGACGGTCCCCACGCGGCTAAATATAAACTCTCGCTCTCAGTCCCCTCTCTCTGTTGTCTCATTGAGTCTTGTTCTGTCGTTTCTCTAATAGGGACACGCTGATGCACGCATTGAAATCAGAGACAGGAAATGAGAGTGAGCTAGCTGGTACACATGCTAACGCGCACGCCGCTGTGGTGCTCACGCACACGAAACCTCTGGCAGCCAAATACCCTCATCTTTTCATGTGAGCGCACACACACACACACACTAATAGTGCACCAAAGCCCCGAGTGGGAAATGAGAATTGGCTTGCAGGCAGAGCAGCTCTAATATGCATCTCTGTGTCTGTATGCCACTGGCTGTATTCACATCCATAACGGAAAGAGAGCAGATGCCTGGGTCTCTCTCCAATGCCCTCTCCTCCTCTTCCTCCCCTCTGTTTTACCCACACTTCCTCTGACTATCCCCCCTATTCTATTTTCTCTCTTCTTCTCCCTTGGTTCTCTTTCTGTCACTCCTTTCTCCACATGTAGGCCGTATATTAGCCCAGGGCCTCAATTTCTCTCCCACGTCTCTCTCCCCACCCTTCCCTCTCCAGTGCGTTATCTCACAGGGCCAGGCTTACCGTTAGCATGCAGGCCCGAGCAGGAGTGAGGAAGTCAGGTGCAAGTCGCGTCAAAATAAAACAGCTAGAGTAAACGACTTTGTCTTCATACGGCATTTCGCCCACTGTTCTGACAGCACGCTAACTATTCTGTGCTTTGTTTGAAGGTGTATTTTTTGTTTATTTATGTATTTGTGATTATATGCAGAGACACACAATAAGCAGGCACAGCTATTTAACTTGAAATTATGCAACCGATGTTGGTAGGTCACATGACAGTGACCTCATTCATTCATACTATATATATAATGCACTTTAATATCAAATGCAATGTAAGTTTCAAACTAAAGATGGATAGTATGCGGTGCAGAATGTGCTTGTTTTAGCATCCTGACTAGCCCGACAAAGCAAAATTGGCTTAGCCACTCATATGTGCCTGGGGCGGGACTATCTGTTAATGGAAGACTGGAGGGGAGTTGAGGAAAACTGGTTGAAATTGTATTTTTCCACAATTCCGTTAGGAGACTCTAGTGGTGCAGAAATTCCCTTTTTAACTTATTTTGATTCTTTTAATGCCTCTGTTTCAAAGGATAGTGAAGGTTGACAGGAAACAAGATTCAAACTCGCGTCCCCTCAGGACCACCACAGCACTTTGTGTCATGAATGCACACGCTCCTACTGCTCTACAGCAGAGCTAGCTCTTACAACTTGCCTGTTTCTTGTTATTTTCTTGTTTAATTCCTGCTGGAAGAGCTAAATCCAGATTCTATTGGTTTTTATATTGTTTCTAGATCATTTGAGCTGGTCATATTTGGTTATTAGCTTGCCCAAGCAGGTATATATACAGTAACTGATCTGCTGGACGCCAGCTGGTGGAGACCAAGGTTGGCCTATTAGCGTGTAGGTCAGCCATTTAGAGCAGTGTGTTAACAACGCCCAGGTCAAAGGTAAAAGGTATGCCCAGAATCCACCACAAGTTGCACTGAATAAAACGAGTAACATCATGTTTACAACGAAAGCATCTGATGGTGCATCTCAACACAATGGCTAGAGATCAAACCGCCACTTGACATACTGGAACATTTAGTTATGCACTTCAGTAAAAACATGGGAAAAACTAAATATGCTACATTTGGGAAATCCAGAGATAATTGTGTAAGTTATTTTAGAGCAGGAAGAGCATTTCACACATAATGTTGCTTTATTAGGTCTGGACTAGAAACATCAGAGAACTATGCTGAAGGCTGAGGCTTTATTCATTATAATGAAAGTGATTTATAGTTTAGACATGGTGTGAATGTGATATAAAGGGCCATCTTGGACAACAACGTTACATAAATGTTCCAGGCTCAGCACAATTTAAGTTTAAACAAGGGCGCTTGGGGCATAATGTTGAAGTTTCTTTAGACTTGTTGTCGTTTTACATTAGATTTGGAGTACAGTGAGGCATTTTGCCAATCCAATGTGTATTAAATTTAGGGAAATATATGTAATGTACATGTATATCCATCTTAAAACCTGTCAAAACATGTTTAACAAAAAAGTGAAGTGAAAAGTTGTCCAAAATTCCATCTTGCTTTGCCCACTAGGCAGTATGTATGTTGTTTAATAAATAAAACATATTGTGTTATATCATTACATATAATACCATATTAAAAAATGTCACGGAGATCACTCACTTATGTACATATGCATATTTTCTATAAAGATCTTATATTAAAAACCTACATACAGTAGCATATACACAGAGAATGTGCATATGTGAAAAATATGGCCTTATGGGTAACATATATGGCAATATCACTTTTAAATGAAGTGCAATAAATGTCATATATTATGTACTTTTTCATGTGTTTACATTAAAAATGCTCACTGTTACAAGTGTTGTTTTTTACCGTCCAAAAATGTATAGCAGCCTTTTTAGTCTAGTTTTGTAAAATAACTAAACAACCAACATCTATAATGTAAAATGAAATATATAATGCATAGGTTTTAACAGACAAATTATTATAATGAAAGCTCATTAGCAAGCTTTGCATTCCTTTACTGTAAATCCTCAAATTGGCCCTATTCAGTTTTACCGTAATCAACGTTTGTGCGTTCTACTTCCATTGCATTTAAAAACACATTTTTCATCCGTTCTTGCATTCCCTTGGAATCGATCCCATGACCTTGACATTGCCAGCACCGTACAGTACCGTTTCAACTGGAGGAAAGCGTTGTTTTGTCACAAATTCTGTGGAATGAGCTAAACTTTTACTATTCCTTCATGCTGGAGTGATGTCTGTGTGAAGCGTCTGACATTGACGAAACTGTAGTGTCTATATGTCTGTGTGTGTGCAGTGTATTAGAAAGGTGCTACCAGTGAGTAGATGTTCAGGTTGCTGAAGAGCACAGGTGTGTCTGTCCGGCGGGAGTTCATATGTTTATTCGTGTGTGCGCTCGGGGGTGGGCGGTGACTGGCGGTTCGTCCCACAGCGCTGCTCCACGGGGCTTATTAAAGCTATCCTCTCCGTCTGCCCTCACATTCGCTCACCCTGCAAATCTCCTCTTTAATTAGAGAGGGCACAGGCAGCCATCCACGGCAGCACACTCCACGCGGAATGGATGGAAACACGCAGCAATTGTGGGACATGTGGGTGGGGAGCGACAAAAACCCATAAAGTCAAGGGCAACGGAGATGGGAAGATGGGAAGATAAACGATGCCATTTCAGACGTATTTACAGAGGGGGTGGTGAATAAATAATAATATTGAGTATTAATGGAAGAGTAGAGTTCACTTGTTGCAAAGCGACGGTGAGAAAAGTACGCGAGAAGGGAAGGGGAAAAAAGAATAGCTTTCATATAGGAAGGTTATGGGGGGGGGGGGGGTGATTTCACTGTTGTTGCAGTGTCCTTACTTAATGGGGTTGCCATGACAACAGTATATCAGTCAGGAGCCGACTGATTGTATGCACTACTCTGTAAGTGTGTGAACATGCGAGAGCAAGATTTTCTGCGTCTGTGCCATATAAATACGTGTCCATGTTCTCCTGTAAGAGACAGTTGGCATTTTTTATACTTTTGACAAATGATTGACTTGTAAATGATTTACAGACACTGGAAAGTCATTGCAAAGTCTTATAGGTGGCTACGTTTAATACTCACAGATATTAGGAATGATTTTGCTGGGTAGGTAAAAGTATGTATTGTGAATAACGCAAGGAATTTATTGGTCTTTTTATTTTGGCCGTTAGGGTTCCTAATCATGTCGTTAGTGTCGATGTGTAGTTTCATGGTCTACTGTATCTTTGAGTATGAAAGTGTTAAGAGTGAGTTGTTTTTAATTGCATCTTTCATTTTAGTCTCAGATGTTTGTTTCATCTGCGAATCAGTTTAAACTGTTGATTGAAAACATACTCATCAGTCCTTTTGTGTTTGGACACAAAGCTGTGTTTTGTGTCTGATTTATTTACAATTACCGAATTTATTTATTTTGCGTTTGATTTTTTCATTTCATTTTTTCATTCATTTCATATATTTTTGTGTAATATTATTATTATTATATTATTATTTTCATATATTTTTGTTGTATTTTGAATTCACTTTTTAACTTTTAATCACTTAAATTTTGAGTTTATGGAATGTTTACATTTCATTTCAGATTCCGAATATTATAATTTTTTTATAATCGATTATAATCGTTTTAGGTTACAATAGCAACTCCCCCTCAAAGATATTCAAATGTGATATTTTTTATGGATTAAAATAATTTAGCACAAATACACACACACACATTTATATATATAAATAAATAGATAAATAAATAAATGATGTAATTTATCTGGCTATGTAGGCCAGCGCTACACATGTCAGGTCAGGTGATGTCACTTCTCTGTAATAGTCCCACAGGACTGACAATCTGTCATCATTGTTTTAATGACCATGTAAACAATGTCAACTCTTTACTGTGCCAAAGCTAACGAGCAGCCTTAATTGTAAAATTAATTGAAAAACATTTTAATTAAAGACCTACCTGTGCTCACCCCTCCCTACCTCTAACCTCTCCTTCTCACATCCTGTTTGTTCCATCCTTCCTCTTCCCACATGTTCCTTTTACGGTTTATTAGTCCCATAGGAATGATAAATAAGAAATGTGATCTCTTCAATATCTCAGTTGTTTCTCGTAGACAGGAGCAAGATTAAAGCAAATAGAGACGGTTAACTCTCCTGCTCCTCTGTAGAACATCTCAGATATGAGAAATCTCAAGGTTTCAGTTCGAAGGTCAGATATGAACATCTGTAAACAAAGAGAGAGCTCAACATTAAGTTGACGGGTCTCAACAACTACTTCTAAGATCTTTATCGAAGCTCCTTTTAATTGCACTTGAACAATCGCTGATCTTTAAATGAGACATAACTTCGATCTCCGTTCATTCTCCTGAAAAAAATAACTTCTGCACATTAATTTTTCTCATTAGTATCTGTTTTTATTGTTCATAGAGAATTTTGCCAGAAGAAATCTAAGGATCTAATCCAAGATCTGCTTTTGTCCTCTTAAGGAATGAAAGAGCGACAATTTTATGTCTCCTAAGGAATCTGTGGAGAAACAAAGTTGATTCTTAAATAAAATGTAACTGAGATCTCCTGAAGGACGAAAGAGCAACCTCTAACTAACATGTTTGCTTTCATTTGGATCCGCCTCTTAAAAAAATGTTCGCAGAAAAGTCAAAGCTGTTCCTTAAATAAGGCATAACAGAGATCTCCGATAAGTCTTCTGAAGAATGGGGAACCTTGGAGCAATGTCTCATTCGCATTTGAGACAAAATTGGTACTTAATTAAAAATCCAACTAGCATCTGCAATAAGTCTTGTTGAGAATGATCTCACTTGTTTCCATTTTTAAGAATAATATCAGAGACGAAACTGATTCATGACTAATTTCTGCAAGAACATTCGAGCCACATCTAAACAGTAACGATTTTCTTGGGCTGCTTTTCTCCTGTGCAATAATTGCCACCTCTTTCTTTTCTTACCCATTTCTCATTTCCCCGCCAACAGCCTCTCCCCCACATCATTTCCACCCCGTTCAATTTTCCGTCTTCCTTGTGTATCTATTACAGCAGTTCCCTCCCTTTTTTCCCCCCGGCCCCCGTTTCTTTTCCTCTGCGGGAGGGCCGCTCCACACAGCGCCAGCGCCCTAGGATTCTGACCAGCCCTGGCTTCGCGAGTGTCCCTCTGAGCGCCAGGGCTTTGTAGAGCTGCCTCCTCAAAGCCAGAGTGGACGGCCTGCCTCTCCAGCGGTGGAGGAGCGCCTCGGGGAGCTGAGCTCATCTCATGCCCTGCCTCTATCTCTCATCTCAGTGTGTATGCCTCACCCACATACACCCCATGCGGCGGGCGAGATCTCTCTTCACAGATTCAGGCACACACAAACCGGCCTATTGTGTCTGTTTATCTGGCCAGTAGTCCGGTGCTTGAAAGCCTAGCATGTTCTTTTTGTTATTCGTTAGCCTCGGGTCATGTGTTCTTAAAATGATTAACTTCACTCTCTCGTTGCAGTTGAGATACGGGCTGGGGTGATTAATTGATTCATCTGTTAGCGATCAAGACCCTCCTTTATTGATTAACAGGCTAGTCCGTCACCAAGGAGTCTCCTCAGCGGGACGCTCGGCTCCCCCGGGAGACGTGTATGTCGGAGATTTCTGTTATTCGCCTCCCCGCGGGATAAAGTGCTCCGACAAACAAAGGAGACTCTGACAGATGTGTCTTTTGTGCATAATTAGGCAAACCCACCCCACAGTCAATGAGAGGATGGATTAATGAATTAAATCCGCATTGATGTATAACAAGCTCGAAATGCGGGTATTGAGCGCCCTTTCTTCTGGCCCACATTTGAAACGTTATGTCATCGCAAACAATGCCGAGGAAGAGGAGCCTATCCGGAATATTCCAGACAGGGCTCTGGGAAGGCTGTACCCTCCATCTGTCTGGAGTGCTTTCTGAATAGCTTCGCCTTGATTGAACATCAAGTGCCGGTCTCTTTGCTCTCTTATCGAAATTGCGAAGATCTGTCGGGATGTTTGAGCCACATTTGGAGCTCCGTTTTTCCAGGAGAGCCATCGGGATGAGCGGAGTGCCGTTGCCATGGAGACGTGGCGTCACAGGCGCCTAGCAGATTGTGCAGATTGTGCGGCTGGTTGTCATGGCGGCAGAGGATGCTGGGGAGGAGCAGGTGCCGAGAAATGACCGCTCCATCAGAGACTGTGCGTCTGTCTGGCCATCTTTTTTTTTAAAGGGGTCATGAACTGAGAAATCCAAATTCCCTTGATCTTTTCACGAATAAGGGGTTGTTTTACTACAAAACAAAAACATCCTTTAAGATTCAGAATTCAAAATTTTCTCTAAAACAGCTTATATTAAAGCAGTCTACCAAAAAGGCAGCTTGTATGTGCCACTTTATGATGTAATAGTGCTGCTAAACCCCGCCTCTGAAAAAGAGGATCAACGCCTGCTTGCCTGTTTAGCCCCGCCCACCATTTTGTGCATGTGGGAGAGGTGAATGCAGGTCAAAGCAGAAACCATAACTTTTTAAATGAACTTTATTTAATGTTTAAAGTTCCAGACCACAAGAGAAAAACTTTTGTCTTTTGTTCACACAATTTTACTGCGAATTTGTTTACAAACAAGGCACAATTTGACATTGGATTTTTAAAAAAGATCGAAACTAAAAGAAGAAGCTGTTCAAATATTGAATTCAACAGTAAACAAGTGTGAGTGACTGTTTATTGTGCTCTGCCTCTTCTTACAGATCATGTATTTATGCGTTTTTACCCTCCATCACAGCAGCATCCATCTGTGAAGGACATAGACTGTCAGACATACACCGCTTTTAGCCAATCACAGCAGTTGGTGTTCACTTCTGAGTCTAAAATCCGCCACACCTATTTAAATGAAGCATTCTGATGACGGCGCTTCTATTGCTTCTAATTTACTACCCCTTAAAAGATTAGTTTTTGCCTTTATTATGATAGGACTAGACTAGACAGGAGTGAAGTGAGAGCTAAGTAGGATCAGGAAAGGTCCATGAGCTGGGACTCAAACTCCGGACACTAAGAAGCACAATGGAGCTGCATGTCGCCGTGCTACCCACAAGCCTAACGGCGTCTGGTGTCCGACTCTCTTTGATCCTTTCTTACACGGGGAAGTGAGTGTGAGAGAGGAGGATGGTTCAGGCCCTCTGCATTGGACATCTGAAAGCGTTGCCAGTGAGAGGACACACGCATCATTCGACCTCCAGCGCTGGCACACCACACCGAAGACAAGATTCCAAAAACGCTCTGCTCCCCTCCCTCTTCACCTGCAGGGCTTTATTCTGGCCCTGCTAAATAGTGATCCGGTCAGAGGCGCACAGGTGCGCGGGGTCTGCATGTTGCCAAATTCCGTCCGTCCGCTTGTTGCCGACAACAGAGGCTGAGTCACTCCTGCAAAGGCCACAGAGTCTGCTGCTCATAACATGCAGCATCAGCTCCGCTTTGTGAACAGCGCAGACGACAGTAACGCACAATAGAGAAGGAATGTTCGTAATGACAGGCTTTGAATGTTGGCTTGACAAAGCCTGGCCTGAATGTTTATAAATAGTTGAAAAAGTCTTGAGTTGCATAGGTTGTGTGCAGACAGAGATCTAGAAAACATTAAGCTCAAAGATATAAATATTAGGGGTGGGACGATACAGGTAACTCACGATTCAATTCTGTGGCGATATATGGCCCACGATAATGATAATATC